>CBVK0101784871.1:0-12444 GCA_900067695.1 Picea abies
TTTGGCTTGGGATCATTACATACTCCACAAAGCATCTTCCCATGAGGGATTTCACCATAAGGGGACCACATTGGAGTTCATCCATATTTACTTCTTATCAACCAGGACAAAACAATAATGAATCATATTTACATCAAACAATATTGGGTCCATTACCCAAACCTTTGTGCTACGCGACTTTCTTCAAGGGTTGACATCAATGACAACCAACCTTAATCAAAAGAATCCCCATGTCTTCACCTAACTTCACCAAAGATTTATCATTGAATGCAAGAACATTGTCTGTGACTAATCTTTTTGGGCAGCCAAATCTAGAAAATATGTGATCATATAGGAAATTTATAATTATAGTGTGATTTGCATTCCTGGTAGGAATAGCTTCAATCCACTTGGTGAAGTAGTCAGTGGCAACTAGAATCCATCTGTGTTGACTGCTGGAAGGTGGATGAGTTTCCCCTATGAAATCCAAACCCAATTGTTGGAAAGGGCTTGTGACCACAACAGGTTTAAGGGGAAGAGATTTCAATTGTTTCTTACCTGCAAACCTCTGGCATTTATCACATGTCTTTGCAAAAGCACACAGATCAGAAAATAAACAAGGCCAATAATAACCAACTCTCAAAATTTAATGTGTAGTGTTTTTCCAGTAATGGTGTCCTCCACATTCACTGCTATGAAATTTTGTCATTGTTTGAACTGATTCTTCCTTGTTAATGTGTCTCAAGTGTACCCCTGATGGATCTTTCCAAAACAACATCTTGTCATTTATTGAGAATTTAATGGCCTTAAGTTTCAAAGCTCTCACCTGTGTCTTGCTCATGTCTGGTGGAGCTGTCAAATTCTGCAAAAAATATATTATATGAATGTGCCATTCACAATCTGCCAAGTGAGAGGATACCTGCAAATCATACTGAGTATCTCTACTGAAATTTGATGTTGATCACTTTCTACATTTACCCCAAAAAAATTTATCTCTAAAATTTTACAATTGTCTTCTGCAAGAAGTTTGGCAAGTCCTTGGCCTCTGATAAGTTTTATTGGCTTAATATCTATATCAAATTCAATAATTTTAGCTATCCACTTTCTCCTCTTACCATCAATGTCGGGCTGAACAAGGACATCTTTCACAAAACTTGAGGGTACATATGTTATTACCTTGGACTGTAGTATATAGATCCTGAATTCTTTGAGTGATTTGATTAGTGCATAGGCCTACTTTTCAATTGGGTCATACTTAATTTCATCATCCCTCAAAACTTTGTTGTAAAATGCTACTGGCTTCTTGTGCCCATCTTCATTCTTCTGTAACAACACTGTTGCAATTGTATCATTAAAGGCAAATGAGAAAATATAAAAATCTTTATCAAAATTTGGGCTAATTAAGACAGGGGCTATCATAATATCTTTTTCGATAGATTCAAAAGAATGTCTGGCTTCTTCTGTCCACTTTACTTGAGAATAATTTCTCAACATGCATGTGATATATTTTGTAATCTTTGAAAAAATTGCAATAAACCTTTTGATGAAATTTATGGTTCCAAGGAACGATTGGATATCTTTCTTGGATCTTGGGAGAGACAATTTATGAATTTCCTCCACTCTTGCTAGATCTATCTTCACTCCATCTGCAGACACAATATTCTCAAGCAACTTACCTTCTCTGAGTGAAAAGTGAGACTTATTGGGATTTAAAGAAATGCCATACTTTTTGCATTTCAAGAAAGTTTTTCTTAGATGTTGCAAGTGATCTTCATAGATGTATGAAAAAACTGTGATATCATCAAGATAAATCAAAACAAATATGTCTTTTTCTCCCACAAATGCAATATCCATTTCCCTATGGAATGTTGCTCCCACATTCATCAGTCCAAATGACATTTTTTCGTACATAAATCTACCTCGTGGTGTAGTAAATGTTGTTTTTTCCCTATCATCCGAATGGACTTTGATTTGGTTATACCCTGAGAAACCATCAAATTCCTAAAGTATAAACAGAGTCTAATCTCACCATTTTTCTTTCTAATAGGAACAAGGTTGGAAATCTAGTCAGAGTATCTAAGAGGGATGATGATTTTGGCCTCCAACATTTTTTTGATTTCCTTCTCCATAATGGGCAACAACATTAGACTGAATGATCTTACTTTCTGTCTGAAAGGTTTTGTGTCTTTGTTCAAAGGAATTTTATGTTGTATGATCTCTGTATTGTATCTCTTCAAATCACTATACTTCCATGAAAATATATCAAAAAATTCCTTTAACAACTCACCATATTCAGATTTTTGTTTATCATTCAAATGAGAAGCTAAATTAACATACTTGAGTCTTTTTTCATTTGCTACATTAAATTGGAACACATTAGAATCTTCCTCCTCCTTTTCTAGTTTAATGGCAACATCATTATGATCAAAAAGTATCTCTAAAGGAACCAAACCTTTGGGGATACGGTTGGTAGAGAGCTGCACAATTTCATGGGATCCAATTTTATTTTTGAATTTGGGCCTTTGAGCTTCTTCATCATGCTCATTGTCTTGATCAATTTGTAAATCTGAAAACTCATTCATCACTCCTAGAAATCTGCTTAACTCTGCATCATCTTTGAATACTTTACAAAATTTAACATTATCAAGTAAACAAGGCCTATAATTTACCTGAATCTCATAATTCAGCTTTGGGGGAAAAGGAGGTATGAAAGTGCTAGCTGAAACAACCAATGAATAGGCCAATTGATTCATGGTCCTAGGAATATATGAGATCTTGAATTCAGTGAACGCAACAATCACATTGAGAACCTCATATCTGTAAGATTTCATCCTCACATGCTTGGCTTGGAAAGACTTATTTACCTGTTGAATGACTAAATAAGTATCTCCATATGCTTGTAGCCTTTTAATCTTCATTTCCTTTGCAACATTCAATCCTAAGAGCAAAGCCTCGTATTCTGCAATGCTATTTGTGACTTAGAAATCAAGCTTGAAAGACAAATGTGTAGTTTATTTAGATGGTGAAATCAATACAACCCCTGCTCCAGTAGTCTCTTTAGTACATGCCCCATCAAAGAACATACTCCAAAGATCATCTTCTCCTACCTCCGTGGAATGAATTGCAGGCTTTTTAAGCAACAATGAATCTGACATTGAATCATCAATCTGTAATATGCAAGATCCCATACCTATGTCAACTGAGTAAATAGGATGGTTGGTTGGATTTTGTTCATCACTGATGATGTAGGCAAGTTGTGACTCTCTATATAGTCTCTTATTTACTCCTCCAAAAACAAGAATAGTAGCATACAAAAGGTCCATTTGAAGGGTTCCTCCTAGCCTCTTCATCCATGATCTTGATAAAAAACATCTGAATTTTGGTGGAATATCTGCTACAACTACATCCATGATCATAGTTTTCATAGGTGCTTGAGTTAAAGTTACTGGCAAATCCTTGATAAACTCGAGGCATTTAACTTTTCTAGAGTCAAATGAGAAAAGATCATGGTAAGTTTTAGTAACTTATAATCCAAGTTCATCCATCACTTCCTTTGGCATCAGATTGTGAGAGGCTCCAGAGTCTAGCAGGCAGTTATGCAATGTTTTGTCATGAATGTTTAAAGAGATATAAAAAGGTGGAGAACTTTCATCTCTATCCTCTACCATTTGACCTAAGAAAATGGTGGGCTTGTCATCGTATATATTTAGAATATCAGTAGAAGGAGATATGGATTTGGGATCAAGAGTCTTGAGGATATATTTCTTAAACGATTCGTTCTTCATTAGCTCAACCAAAGGGGTGGGGATTTTGATTTTCTATATTTCAACTTCAAAATTGAAAGAATAAGAGGTTCTGTCAAAAAGTTTTACCTCATTGGAAGGGGTTTTCAAAGAAATCTATTGGTTATTAGGGATCTGATACTTTTGAGTTGGTTGCTTGGTAGGGGAAACAATCTTCTTGGGAAGAGCAGGTACATCCTCATTTGAAGAGACTTTCAAAGCAGTCTGTTGGTCATTTGAGATATGATCTTTTTGAGTTTGTTTCTTGGTAGGGGAAATAGTTTTCTTGGGAAGAGCTGGTGCACTCTGTTTGGCAGCGTTGGACTTAGATCTTAAATTGTATTTGTTCTTATCATCAATTTGAAAAAGACCATTATCAACAGAATTTTCATTTATTTGTTCATTCATTAATGCCTCTTCATAATCATGTTGTGTTAGATAAGATTTCCCTGCATCATCTCCAATGCAGTGAATATTATCTTCTTCTTCTTCTTGAAAATCATCTTCATCTTCCTCCATCATTGTATTTTGGAGAGGGGCTCTTACCTTTTGATCTTCTGTGGGATTTCTTTCTCTCCTTAAGATCTGTGCTTGTTGGTTATTCCTCCTAAAAGTATTAGGATTCTGATTTGGATTTCTGTGAGGGTATTCATAGGAACCTTTTCCCTTGGCAGGATGCTTATTTTCAATCTTTAGCTTGGACATTTCTGAGGTTAATGACTCTAGCATATTAGCCAATTTGTCTATCTTGGGATTTTGAATTGATGAGGAAGAATCTTCTTCCTTCTGCCTTTTTCTATCAACATTTCCCTTTAACTTATGAGTAGCTAAGATATTTGAGGTCTCTGTAGGTTTGATTTAGGCAGGTATTTTACTATACATTATGTTGAATCTCTTAGTGAAATTAGATACAGATTCACCATTTTCTTTCCTTAAGTTTCCAAATTTTGTGATATAGTACAAAAAGTCTCTCCTATCTCCCCAGTGTTTCAAAAAGATGTCATCCAACTCTTCTATTCCGGCTATGGAACCAGTAGGGAGTTCCTTGAACCATTTCTTAGCATGGCCATCCAAGCTCTGGACAAAAAATCGGGTCCAGACATCAACATCTTCTATGTTTAGGTTCTTAGCATAGCTATAGAAGGCTTCTATATGTTCTTCTGCAGTTACATCTCCCTCTCCATTAAATTTTGGCATATACTTTTGGTAATCACCAGTGGGCATAGCTGTAGGTGCATTTGGCAACATAAGAGGGGCATATCTAGAAGCTAGAATTCGTTGCATTTTGGTCAATGGAGCAGGTGCATCCATGGTGACTGTTGGTATAAAGGGTAAAGTACTTGGAGTAGGTTGTACAACAGTTTGAGGATTTGTAGAATGAAATTGTAAAGGAATGATATTTTCTAATGGAGAAGAGGACTGGTGGGAGGATGTGTAGAACTTTGCAAGGATCTAAGCAAGTTTTTCTTCCCCCTTAGTAGCTAGTTCTTGTAGGATACTTTCTACAGAAAAAAATCTTGTGTGAATAGTCCAATGATCTTTCTCTAGTTCTTCTTGAAAAGAACTAAAAGATGATGATGAATCACTGGCTAAGGGTATGTGTGATTCTTCAACAAATTTGGATCCTGATGCTTCTTCTACAATGATATGGTCTTCAGCCCTAGAAGTTGACGGTGCTTCTACAGATGTAATAATAGATTCACTACTATAAATTTGTGAAGGTAAAGATTCAGTAGTGATTTCAATACAAGATTTAGAATCAGAAAAAGCTATGTCACTTTGTGTACCTGACTTAGAAATTTTTTCATCAACTGCTCTTCTTCTCTTCCTGAGGATCTGCTCAGGATCAGGCACTAGTGTAATAAGTGGTTCTTATGGGGTCGCCCTGGTACTGATTTTCTTTGGAGCCAGGATGAACTTGTGGAGTCACTAGATATATGATTACAACCAATGTAATGTCTAATCCTTGTCTATCATCAAGGATCAGTTATGTGTCATCTCCTAGGAAAGATGAGCTTCAATATCCTCTCCCCGGAAATGACACCAATTTGTTATCACTTTAGGAAACTCTCCTAGGTTGTATCTCAGAGATGCCTGGTAACTTAACTAATATTGCAATGGTTCACTCAATGAGGGGTAATGTTTGGATCAAGATGAATATATAGCTCACTGAATTGTATCTTCAAGACAATATAGGTATATTCAAATAGTACAAGGCCTTCAAGAGCTATTATCAGATAGGTTGTGTATCAAATGGATAAAGAAATTAATCAGTTAACCAGAACATACATAAAACAATATATATGATGGGTCAAAAAACTAGTAGTGAATGCTTATGATCCTTGCTTAATAATCAAAGGTAAGATGACAGTTACCATAGGACATTAAACAGAGATAAAGAATAACATTCAACTCATAGGCATAGAACAAAGATGAAAAGAAGGTCTGACAATAACAATGAAAGAAGCATGTAGGTTGAATATATTAAAGAAAGTCTCTTTATCACAATAACAGTATAGTTTTAGAACTCAAAATAGAACCCTTGGTTCATCAAAATTTTGTGTCTTTATATCCTTTACATCAGATATCCAAATCCTAGAATACTAGATCAAATTTACCAAAAATAGAAAGTTAATAACTTACACAAGAAACTAGGCAGAGATCTTATAAAATAGGTCAACTCCTTATCTCAAGTGATCTCCATGTACTTCAAAATATTCAACTAGTGTGGTAAGCCTTCCAAGGCTGATAGATCTTCATAAGATATGGGACAAGTCGAAATTGCCACCTATTGTTCAACAAGACATTTTTTTGCCCAGAAAATAGGTAACCAATTTAACCTTTTCACCTTGCTAGGCATCTCCAAAATCAAAAAAGAATCTTGATAATGATGTCTTTAATTATTATCTATCATTTGGAACTGTTCCTGAGGCATTTGGATAAGAAAAACTTGGATCTGTGAAAAAAAAATACCTCTCTTCCCTATCAGTGCTTTCGGTGGCTAAAATAGGAAAAATCTGGGTCAGTTAGCTACCGAAAGCTCTTCTTTTGGTGGCTAATGAATAGTTGAAATGTTCTCCTAAGACACCAAAAGTTATGTCTTAGTGAAAATTAACAAAATTGCAAAATACCTTTTGTCTTATCTTTAAAACACCTTAGGGCTGATCTTCTAAAGCCTCTGCATCTTGATCAAGTTCTGGAATGGTTGTAGGATTGTTGGCTACCTCTGAATCATTCAAATGGATGGCTGCATCTGATAGGGTTTCAAGATCGAAAGGTGGTTGAGGTTGAGGTCTTGAAGACATAGCTTGCAACCTTAATGACCTGACCTTTTTCTTCAAATGCATAGCTACTCTCCATAGACTGTTGTAGTCTTTTATAATCTTCTTCTTCTTTTTCTTTTCCTTTACATTTTCATGTGCCAGGTTTTCTAGGGCTGCACTGGTTTCTACAAAATTCTTTGACAGAATTTCATATCTGGCTTTAATCACCCTCTCTAGCACTTCCTGTTGTTCTATTTTCTCTTTAAGTCAGAGATGTGTATAAGAGACAGCTCTAGCACTTCCTGTTGTTCTATTTTCTCTTTAAGCTTCTTAATATTCTTTGATCTGTTATGTTTCTTTTTGCTTATAGATGTTTCACCTTTTTCAAGACTGGTGAACATATCGGCTTCTGTTTCTTTCTCCATGGAGAATTCTATACTTTCATCAATAGGGACTTCTTCTTTTTCTGGTTCTTCATCTGAATCTGAATATGGCAAATTTAGCAAGTTTGTCTTCTTTGGTGCAACCTACTCTATGTCTTCATTAAAATCCAGCTTCTTCTTTGCTTCATTAGGCTTGGAAGATGGAGTATCTTACTCAGATTCCACTAGAGAGATAGCTCTCCTCTTTCTTTTTCCACTTCTGGGAGTAGAGGACTTCTTTGAAGAACATCTCTCTTTATCCTCTGGCAGTAGATCTGTATCAAATTCATTCCAAAATAAGAAGTGGCCCCAATCTCTGTTCCTTCTCTACAACAGCTCACAAATCAATAGCTTGATCAAGCCAGATGGGACAATATACCTTCCACCTTGTTGGGTTTAGCTTTAACTTGATGAGCCATCTTAGTCAGGCTCCTATGAAGATAATAAGGCAGGTTGAGTGGGCTCCTACCAGTAAAATGGTTCATGAGCTTAGAGTGATAGATCATCACCCTATTGTATCTACCTTCACAAGTTATATAAACAAGGATGGCCTTTAACAAGTGTTGACATTTTTCTTCAAGGAAAGATATAGGAATATCTTTCTTCCATATCAAACACTTGTGTTCTAGTTTCAAGTAGGACCTAAATTCAACCTCCTTTGCAATAGTGGTTTTGAACCAATTTTCTCAAGTCCTTGGAAGCTCTGTCACTTTAGCTATGAGGGCTTCATCCACCTAGAATTAGTCTTGACCAATGACTGTTTCTTTCCCATTAAAAGTCACAGAAAAAGCCTCTGCCACCTGTTGATGAGAGCTCTGCAATTTCTCACAAAATTTGTAACAGCCTGTGTCCTTGAAGAGTTTACACACCTCTAGGTGTGATTCCAGGTAACCAATGTCATCAAGCTCCCTCCTCAAAACTGGTCCTCCTCTCTTCATTTTCTAGAAATCTCCTGTACACCTGCAATTGGAAAATTAGGTTTGGAGGGAGACCACACAGCGCAAAACTAGGGGGTTAAGGCTTGGCTATGCCAGAGGCGAAATAATAGGGAATGTATTTTAAGAAAATCCTGATTTTGAGGGATATAAGAGGATTTTTAGGATTTGACAGGATTATAATTGGTAAGGTTCGAGGGCTATGAAGTATAGCAAGCCACGTGATTTCATGGAACTGAATTTTAAATGATGAGACATACCACACAGAGATCAGATCCTAAAAATAGGACAGGTGTAAGGTTTAGAGGATTCGGGATTAGATATGTCAAAGAAAAATCATTAAACACTTAATCACATCCTTACCCAGTCATGATCGACCTCTTTTATTGTCTTTTGGCGGATAATGCAATCATAACACATCAAACCCAACGGTTTAGGTGCTTGAAAGGACATGCTGATTGTTTCCAATCTCCTGAGATTTCGATGGCTAAAATGGCCCCAAATTTTGGTTTTAAGCTACCAAAAGCTAGGGATTTTGGTGGCTTAGAAGCACTTTTGGAGAAGCACTTAGCCACCGAAACCCGTGTTTTGATTTTTCTAAAATAAAAATCAAATCCAATTTTTTCCAAACTTTATTACAAACATAAGGCTCTAAAAAACAAACCTTAAAAAATTTAGAAAAGTATTTTTCCATGACTTCCTATCACCTAAATGAACAAAACTGACTGTGTTATTTGAAGAGAAAACATGTACTTTAGTAACTCTTCCACATAAGGTTATCATATTACCTTTAAACAAGCCTATCCTTCCTAATGAAGGTATCACATTAGGCTTCCCCAAAATTTCCCAAGTTTCTTATGTCATAATATTCACTTGTGTTTCTTCATCCAATACACAGTCTATGTCGAAGTCTTCTATTCTTGAATTTATGTGTTGTTTTACTTTCATGATCTCTGGTAAACTGATGTATTTGTGATCGTTTATTGTTTCTTTCAACTGTGATATCATAGTATGAGCTTCCTATAATTCTTTATCTTTCTGAGTTTCTAACATACCCTTCGTCTCTTGACTTTCTTCATAGTTTTCTTGTCTCATGTTCATCCTTTCAACTTTATTAATCATTATTGGACAATCCTCAACTTCATGACCAAAAAATTTACAACAAAGAAAAATAGGACATGTACCAGGGCATTCCTTAGCAAGATGTCCCAGCCTTTTGTAGTTATAACACAAATTCAATCCTCTCTTTCTTTTAAACGATCCCCAACCTCTTTTGTACTGTATACTAGGATCATAGTGTTGGACCTGCAATCTACAAAAATTCTTTCTAGGTTCTTGCATCCACTTATTAGTCTGAAAATTCTTTCTCTGTATAGGAATAACATATCTTTCTTCATTTCTATTAGCTTTACATAGATCAACTCTTTCCTCCAACTGAGCCCTAGTTTTCATACTAGGACAGAATCTATTAAACGTACTTAAATTCATGCTTTTGAAACAAAAATTTTCACTTATCTTACTCTTATAAGAGCACAAAGCTTTACCTCTTTTAAGATCTTACCTATTTTCTTCAGATCAGATTCTTTCTTAGCACAAAGTTTTGCAGGTCAAGTAGAATACTATGCACTACATCAGCAAATCTACGCACAAAGCTTCTCTTTTTTTTACTTCAATTCCTAGCAATCACAGTTTCAAGTCCCGACAACGGAACCATTTGTTGGCATAGGGGAAAACCCAGGGTTCAACACTTCAATAATGCACCAACAAAACCCTAACTACTGGCCCTTTTGGAAACACCTATGAAGCAGGTGAAGTCTCACCCGAGGTAGAAGTAGGGGGGGTTACATGACACAGGTTTCTGTAACCAAGCTCGGACACAGATATGTGATTATAACACTTCGCAAAGTATTCTAGCAACACTTTAGAAGATAATATGCCTTAGTTCATGAGTTTCATTGGCATCACAGAACAAACCCTATTATAGATCGGCACAGTAACAGTAAATATTAGGTACCTCAATTACTTAGCACTTAGTAATGATTTAGATCTATCATTTATCCATAATGCACAAGTAAATCACTAAGAAACATCATATCTATCCATTATACATAATAACAAAATCATTAAGCAGATAAATGACAAACACAACATAGAACAAAACACATCAAAGACACAAGATATATGTGGTTCACCCCAGTGTGGGGCTACATCCACCAACTGCTTCATCTTCTTTATTAATATTCAATCTTCTTACAGTCAGTTTCTCCTATGCACCAAGCCATAGAGCCAAGCTTCACAAAGGACAGGAGATCCGTGCACTGAGCACCCAATCCTCCTTCCCAAAATTAGGTCAAGGCACAGACCCACTCCTCTATCAAGCACAGAGCCTTACATACAACCTATGTTGCACAAAGCAACTTACAACTAATTGCACTTAGCTCCACAAAACCTCTACCCTAGTCCTCCCTCTTTCTTATATTTATATATTTACAATTCCTTACAAAAAGGCATAATCATGGGTAATCCCATGGGCCGACATCCCATAACCCATTACAAAAACCCCTTACAAAACCCGCAAAATGAGTGAGATCCACGATCTCAGTTTCACCTAGGTGCTCCATCTTCGACCAGCCTGTCGAAGTCCAAAAGGTGGTCAAACCTGACCAAGCTTTCCTCAAAACTTGGTTGAGTGCCAACAATACAACCCCCACACAATCCCTAGCCATTGAATGCTACAATGTATCTCTTATTCCTTCTATAGGAATGTTCGTCAAGAGAGTTGTTAGGGATACTTTGGACCTTAACTTCGATGACGCTGAAATTGTATAAAGAGAGCTATCCTCTTATGATAATCACCCACACTTTGAGGAATTTAGTTTGGCTGGAATGAAGCCTTTACTGCTATCAAAGACACCCAAAAAGGAGCCCAAGGGTATCGACAGTGTGGTAAAGTTAGTCAATAAATTGTCAAACAAGGTTATTGATGTCAACAAGAATGTTGGAGAAGGACCTTCAAGACCTAAAACTTTTTTCTCATTTTTTAAGAGAAATGACAACCCACCATGACCACCCGAAGCTCCTCATATCACATTGAATCTAGATATCTTCAACAATGATAACTTATGCTCGTACCACCAACAAAATCATTTGGAAAGGACTTGCCTTTAGTCAGTCAATTCCATCACCTTAGTCATCAATCAGTTGTTGGATCAGTAAAGACTAAATGATGAACAACTTGACGAATCTCAAAATGATACCACTCAAGAGGTTCCCCTAGAATATGTTATTCCATTTTGGGATTGGTGTATAGACTACGACGATGAGAAAATAGAAGAAATATTTGTAGAAGATACACCAATAGTTAAATTTGTTCCTAGAGACTACAATTTACACAACAAAGGTCCAATTCATATTTCCTCCTCTTCCAAAGATGCCAACATTCCTCTCAAGAAGATTACCCCTCATTTTCCTACCCCAAAACTAAATGTCCCAGCACAAGCGAAAAACAGTAGCAAACCTAATGTGAATGTTCTAGCTAACACAAGAAAACTAGGTACATTTGACCCCATTGGAAACAATGCCAAACCTGACACAGCAGAAACAAACAACAAGACATGTGATCCAAAATCAAACCCAACAATAAGGAAACCAAACATGCATGATTTATACTATAACATTATAGAAGATATGAAAAAGACGAAAGCAAATATATCTATGTTTGATATCTTCTCATTACCACAACAACGTGATCCACTATATGATGCTTTTAACCCCAATAATTCTCAAAAAAAGATAATTGCTACTACTGAAAACATCCCTCAAAATGTTGAGTCACAGGAAGTACACAAAGTGGAAATCGCAGATTCCATAAATGCAGTGTTGGAGCAAGCTAATTTTTGGGCACAACGCAATAGTTTTGGAGGATACTTGGAGCGCGCACCAGGAAATGAGGAGAAATTAGCGCGATAGAAGGAAAAGGAAGCAACATGCCATGAAATAATGAGAAGAAGCACAGAGTCAAAGCAAGGAATGAAGATCAACCGCGTACAAGGAGTTATTATGT
>CBVK0101784906.1:0-12461 GCA_900067695.1 Picea abies
CCGCTGGGGGCCCGCTTTCCCCCAGACCCCCCGGACCTCGCAGAGGGGGTACCCCCCCTTTGCACTCCTCCGCATGGAAGAGTGTACATACTTATGGGGTGTAAATACTTCATGAGGTATAGACACGACTGAAAGCAAAGGACTTCTGCATCAGGAAGATAATCAGGCTCCACAACCAACAATAAGGTATCGAGAGGGAATATTCTTCGATACCCTCTGGTTGAAGTAGTGAAACTTCATCAACCTTCTGAACTCTGAAGGAAACGTTTTGACAATATCAAGAGGGAATATTCCTTGATACCCTTTGGTTGGAGTGGTGACAATTGCCTAATTTTTGGAACCTCGAGTGACTAGTTCCAAAGGTATCAAAATGGAATATTCTTCGATACCCTTGGGTCAGAGTGGTGAAGCTTACCTAATTTTGTGAACTCCGAATGAAAAGTTCTAATGGTATCAAAAAGGAATATTCCTCGATACCCTCTTTTCAAAGTCATGTTTGAGCTCGATTCTTCAACACTTTGAATGGAACCTCTGGCAGATGGTCCATATCTATTCTTATTTTAAGATCAATAGTGCAGATTTCCCTATGGGCAAAACTGCTCCACTGTGTCAAAATAAAAACTAAGTCTGAAGCCAATTTTTTTATTTTGACCATAACTAGAGCATATAAAGTTAGATTGGGATGAAACTTATGGGTTTTTTCTACAAAGATGATTTCTACGAAAGTTCCAGAGAGGGCCCTTGTCCATTTCGTCTTTCATTTGTGATAATGAAAAAATAATGGTTTTTAAAGATATGGGTCCAAATCATTGGCAAAGGTCTAAATTAATTTGAAATTCATTGAGAGTATCGAGAAAGAAGACACATAAATAACCCATGAACAAACTAAATAAATCCTAAGTGGATTGGAATGAGGAATTGCTGAAATAGGCCAAAATCCACTATTCTGGGCCACTTTTTTAGGATTTATGAGATTTTCGGAGGAAGAAAAGTGACCCCATATCACGAAACATATTATTTATTTATTTATTTGACATTTTATTTACTCATAAATACAAACAACTTTGGTTTAGTGAAAATTTTCCAGAAGTGCATAGATTGAGAGATAACCAGTTTTGTGAAAATTCAAAGTTTGGAAAAAGAGGTGAAAAAGGGCAAAGTTGTCATTTCCAAATTGTTGTAGTTTTTTACTAGAGAATTAGATTGAAAATATGGGATTTTTTTTATGAATTACTTGTCATTTTAATTATATACACCTCATACAAAAGTTTCTCTAGTTCCTGGCATATTTCCTTTTGCAGTTGACTGAAGTTGGCATTTCAATAAAATTTCACCAGTGGAGAAAATGCAAAAATGGGGTGAAAGTGGATTTGTCAGGAAGCCATAACTTTCATCTCAGAAATCAGAATGGGGAAATAGTATATACATTGGAAATATGATTCATAGAAGAATTACCTGCAATTGTTAGAATTTGGATAATTGTGATATAATTCTTCATGAAATGAGCAAAAAAAGTATATGTAAATTTAATTGACAAATTTTATGATAGGTATAATTCTAACAAAATGGTTGCTTGCAAATTTGAGAGAATTAGAGGTATAATAAGATCAATTCAAGACTAGGATCATATATCAGAGTCATGGAAGCATGATAGAGCTTACATAAGTTGGATGAGTGAATAAATAACTACAGGGAAAGTAATGAAAAATGGATAAAGAACTCGGAAGGGCATAATAGAGGGATTATTATTTAGTTGCTACCGAGTGTGAATAAATTGCAGGTACAAACAAGTCAAGAATCCTCACATAGGATATGAATCTAGTAGGTCAATAATTTCATTAATGGGCATATAATGAAAAATTAAGGCTCCATATCCTTGAAGGTACAGATGTGTAGACAGTTCCAAGCTTGATGTGGAATAAAACAAAGAGTTTAAGAGGTTGTGTGTGAATAATCTCTATGTGTCAAGCATAGGAGTTTCAAGGAAGGATTTGTTAGATATGAATTAGATACTTGCATAAAAGAACTTAGTGAAATAAATCCACTTCTGATATTAGAGTTCATAGTGGAAGCAGGATGCCAATGCAGAGAAATTGGAAATAGAAAAATGAATTCTCTTTCACTTGAAAACTGCCACTGAATGAAAATAGACTTCCACTGGGAATGGTATTAAGTGTGAAAGGTATGGTTTCACAGGGAAATGTTAATGAAGTAATCTAATGGATAACTAGGAGTAACAATATTTGATTCAATATTTTTGTGGTAGTAGAGTGATGGGATGTTCCAAGCTACTTCATTCCAAGGTTCTGGAATGTTTCATAAAGGTAAATTTTGGATTTGACTACCTAAGAGAAGCTACTACAAATAGAAAAAATTGGTTAGATTGCAGAATGGCTACGTGGAACTTGAATGGAAAGTGTTCAGATGATGGAACAATGTAAATGTGTTGAACTTGCATAGAATAGATCTAGCTAAACAATAAAACACATATTTGCAGAGAGAATTTGAGAAATAAGAAGAAGGAGAGAAAGAATAGAAGAATTCTCATTAACCATTATGAATAATGAATAATTTACACATGATATACTTTATATAACTCAATGAGTCTACACTGGAGGAGAACCAATGCATCATAGTGGTGGTCTAGGGTGATATGGACACACACCAGTAGTTACAGGAGTGAATTGCCACCTAGTCTAGTCTC
Source organism: Picea abies (assembly GCA_900067695.1). NCBI lineage: Eukaryota > Viridiplantae > Streptophyta > Pinopsida > Pinales > Pinaceae > Picea > Picea abies. The sequence goes on from CBVK0101784906.1 coordinate 2,705, forward strand.
TCGGGCAGTTACAGGAGTGAACTGCCACCTAGCTGAGTTAACTAGTCAACTAGTCTTCAGTTAACTGACTGAACAAAGAGTAGTGAGGAGTAGATTAGGGAATAAAGGGTAATGTGTCAATCTAGTGATGATCCCAAGGAAAGTGCGCATTAGCTGGTGATGATCCCAATGTTGCATGGTGACAAAACCAATGCAACATCTAAANAGTCAAACTGAAGTGTCAACTGAAAGAGAATATTCTCCAGGTGGAATATTTCCCCCTTAAATATAGGAGACTAGATAATGACTAATTACGACTAATAAACAAGGAAAAAACTTAGGAAAAAGAAATTCTAGGTGTGTGTGAAGTAACTCCAACACCCCCCATGAACATCACTATGGTGAAAATAAAGAATGGGTCTTGGCAACAAGGCCATGTTAGGTACCCAAATACAAAAGATACACTTAAATAAAGTGGGGAAAGAGGAACTGCAGTTGCTAGGAAACTGCATCCTTCACTCCAAGACGACTTCATAGAGAATGAAGATATATGCCATCTGTTATGCTGAAGGACGTAACTGTAGGTCAATGATCCCCTTGTGTACTAAGTCCCATATGTAGTGCATGTGGATCTCGATGTGCTTCATCCGCTGCCTCTGAACTAGATATCTACAGAACTTCAAAGTGCTCTGGTTGTCACACCATATGATGATCGACCGATGAAACTGAATTCCCAAATCATTGAGAAAATGTTGTAGCTACATAACTTGAATGGTTATGTTATCTACCCCTCTGTACTTTGCATCATCTAAAGATAAAGAAATGACAACTTTCTTATTTCTTGACCAACAGATAGGCTCGGAACCAAGATTGAGTGAGTAACCATATGTGGACTTGTGATCAGTGCTATCGCCAACCCAGTCAGAATCAATAAACCCAATGAGATATAATTTAGAGTCTACTGCATAATGTATTCCAAAGGTGATGATGCCCTGTACATATCGAAGGATACGCTTTGAAACCTTCCAATGTAGCTCATGTGGCTCCTGCATGAACCTGAAAACTATGCCAACTTCATATGAGAGGTATGGTCTAGAGTGTGTGAGATACAAAAGGCTCCCCACTAGTTTTCTGTACAGTGTGATGTTAACCAGTGGAGTCTCCCTGCCATCCTCAAGTTTGATTCCTGATAGGAAAGGATTCGGAGCAGACTTGCAGTCTGTCATGTGAAATCTCTCAAGGAGATCGCAGACTTGCAGTCTGTCATGTGAAATCTCTCAAGGAGATCTCATGCATACTTGGATTGAGACAATTTGATGACTGATGCATCCTGAGTGATCTTGAGTCCAAGGAAGAAGTGTAGAAGATCCATGCCCATCATAAAAAACCTGTCATGTAGAATCCTCTTGACTGTAGCAATCACTGAAGTCGAGCAACCGGTGATCAACAAATCATCAACATATAGAACTAAGAGTAGAAGTGAATCAATCGTTCTGAGCATGTAGACATTTAGGTCTAATTTACAAAGTACAAAGTTCTGTGACAATAGGTAGGACTCCATCTTGGCATACCATGCCCTCAGGGCATGCTTGAGGCCATAAAGGGACTTCTTCAGTCGACATACCAAAGATGAGTCCTACGTAAATCCCTGTGTTTTCTCCATATATATCTTCTTAGAGAGATCACTATGAAGAAATGCATTCTTCATGTCCATCTGATGGACTTCCCATCCCTTGGCTACTTCAATGGAAAGTTCCATTTGTATGGAATCCATCTTCGATAATGGAGCGAAGGTCTCATCATAGTCAATACCATGCACCTATTGAAAGCCTTTCGAAACAAGCCTGGCTTTGTATTTGCTAATCTATCCATCCTCTACTCTCTTGGTCCTGTAGACCCATATGCATCTAACAAGTTTCCCCCCAGAAGGAAGGGGAACCAAAGCCCAAGTCTGGTTCTCAAGGAGGGAGTTGTACTCCTCCTGCACGACAGATTCCCAAAAGAGATTTCCAGCTGCCTCGCCATAAGACTGTGGATCTAAATATTGAACCAAGAAAAGATCTATGAATGGAAATGGTTCAGTGGCAGTGAGTGAAATAGGAGGTTCCTTGAAATCAGATCGAGTCCTCCTAGTATCGTCTGGATCACCAACGAGATCCCCTGCATTCTGAAGAGTAGTCTGTGCCCACTTGGGCCTCTTCTCTCACTCTGCAACTGCATCTGGATTCTCTGAATCTGCATCTGACTGTACTAACTTTGTATCTGAATCATTTGAGTCCTCTGAATCATAACTCTCAATCTAATAAGAGTCATCATGTGCATGCTCATCATATTGGACATGTGGAATAATGAAGGTGTCTACATGTGGCTATTGAGGTACATGCGAGACACTTTCCTCTAATTGGACGCTATGCTCAATGATGAGCCGATCTGAGGAAAGATCAATAATTATATATCCCTTCACACTATCAGGGTATCCAACAAAAATATACTCAGTGCTCTGTGGATCAAGTGCCTTCCTCTTTTCAGAGGGAATGTGGGCCCATGCACATGAACCGAAAAATGCAAAAGTGGGTCACTTTCGGTTTGAGGCTGCTCTAAGCCTCATAGGGGGTCTTATCTTTGAAAGATCTATGGGGAGATATGTTTTGGATGTATGTTGCACAATTCACTAGTATAAATGGACAAAATTTTCGACGCCCTATTGTCATACCCCTGATGTTTGACATTGCTCAACTACCACTTATGAGGGCTCAACAGGCGTCGAAAAATATCCCATGTTTTTTTTGATGTTGGACTATCATCGCTATTCCAACTCCCCTAACGTCTGACGACCGACGACCTTTAAAAATTTAATTTCAAAGGACAACCAAAAAATTACCGACGACATTCATCGGTCTACCGATGAATATTCCGACACTATCTTGTCGACGTGACCAATGTGCATGTTGTAGTTTTGACGCTTTGCTGGGGGTGTTTCCTGTTGGAAGTTCGACCTATAGTAGTCAGAAGACTGACAGACCTGAATATTTAAAAAAAAAAAATTGTTGAAAAGAGGCAAGGCATTATTTTTCTCAAGTTCATAAAAGGCACTGAAGGTTTCTTCAACACTGACCAGCCCATTCTGGTTGCTAAATTATACAAGATCCCGAAGAAAATCATCGATTGGCTCAAGATTCAACAAATGTAGAGATGGATTGGTTGTTGCAATTGGAAATGGGGCAAAGAAATGGCATGGAATTTATCAAAAGATGATTCTATCAAGTAATAGGGAAAAGAAATGGAATCAAATTTATCAACATTAGTCCCTCATGGCCGCATAAATGTATTTTCCATGTTCATACCAAACCAAAATTTATTCACTTGTAGCACCTATGGGATTCACAAAATGGGTTTAGTAACTCTAATCATCTAGCCATACCATTTGTTGAAAGTGGCTTCATTGAATGAAAAATTCTTAGTGTCCTTCCAACTCTTCCAAGCATCAAATTGCAATGAAAGAATTTGTTGATTAGGCATGGGATGAAGTTATCTTCCCTATAGGGGATTCCATTTCCACATCCCAAAAGAAACCAATGGATAGCCAAAGATGAATTAGGTGGATTATGTGTGGGGATTATCACATGCCTTAAAGACTTCATCTATTAATAACTTAAACCATTTCAATTTAGTTCCCTGCACACATAATTTAGTGACAAATTGGGCATCCAGGTTGAATTATTCCTTGGTGTATTTACACATGAGATGGATTGCAATAAAATAGCAAGAAAAATGGCCCTCGAGGTTAATAATCAATGAGATGATGGCACCACAACCTCCCCTATATGTACCATACTTGTGATATAGGCTAGGTTCATCCTTATTGTGACCATGCTTCCTCATAACTTGAAATGCATGGGAGACATATTCCCCCTCCATAGACAACCTTGTTAAAATGTGTACATCCTGCACATGTATAGGGTATTCCCATTCAATCCATATGTAATTCCAAAGACCAACAAGTCATGCAACACCACAAAATTATATTTACAGAGAGGTTCAAACATAGGCTTCCAAACTATGGCAATATCACTAGACTCAAATGGAATGTAATCAAGATAGGCTTCATGTCTAGGAACAAGTAATCATCAATGAAGTTTTTGTTGACCAGTCTCATTTTCTCAACCTTTTAATGCAAATCCTATAAAAATTCAACTCTCAAATCATAGAAATCTATTGGAACTGCTTCTTTTCACAGGGTAGCTTTCAGAGCCAAAACCCTTCTTGTCAATGCCTTACAAATCTAATAAAAATAAAACTAGATTTTATCACTCTAAATTCTACAAACTCTCGTCAATGCCTTACCCTTCTTGTCAATGCCTTACCATTCAACTTTTTCCAAGAACAATCTGTTATACCAAGCAACATTCTTCAGAAAGATCCTCTTCTAATTTCTTAGGCGAAAAATCAGTTGGTTTTGGTTGGAGAATTCCTTTGTCTTGTATAGGTCTCAGCCATGGACACTCTGATTTTATGCCTGAGAAATTAGAAGAGGAGATTTTTGGAAGAATTCACTTGTCTTATATAGGTCTTAGCCATGGACTCTCAGGCTTAAAGTGCTTCAAAACCTGCATACACCAATGACCAATTACTTCAATTGTCACTAAACAACTTCAATAGCTAAATATTGTCTAACCTTCAATAGCTAATTAAACAACTTATAAGTATTTAAACAAATACATAAAGATCCTTATGGGTATGGGGAACAATATCACATCCCAAAAATTGTACAAAAAATTGGAATGGAGGCCAATTCAGATTTTGTCAGAATTACATATTTAGCCCCAAGAGAATCAAAACAATGTTTAGTATAAAATAGAAATAGATGCACTGCAACTTGATAGCCTTTTGATCCCAAATCCACTTTTCTGTGAGTCAATATTAAAACTCTTGGACAGGACTGCCAATGAAAAACATAAGAGGATTTAAAAGATAAATAAAAAATAAGGGTCATAACCATACTCTAGCTACAAACACAAAAATTGCGATAGCTACTAACTCTGAAGTATATATTTACCCCGAGGCAAATCAAAACAATCTTGAGAATAAACCACTGTAACAATCATTGATTTTTATCAACAAAAAATTAAATCAAAAAATCATTTACAAAAGCCAAACGCCACTTATAGCTCAACTTCAGTGTAGAAAATAGAAATCAACGTGCTACAACTTGATAGCCTTTGAGCACATTGGATAGGGCCACTATTAAAAAAATAAATAGGGTTTTAAAAGAAGAAAGGATAAACAAGGAAAATTCTATAACTAGACCATATAATAGAATAAGCTTTGCAATTTCAACATATGGCCAACATATACAATTGAAAACCAACTAATCACTAAATATTGTCTAACCTTCAATAGCTAATTAAGAAATTATATAACTATGCGATTTATGAAACATTACTTTGGAGATTATAAAAGAAAAACACCCTTCAAAAAAATGATGCATCATATATATAATTAAAACTTCTAGACCAAACCCCTTATTTGTGCTAGTTTCACCTCCGAGTTACAGTGCTATGAGTTGCTTCATGCTCAATAGTTTTTCCATCAGGACAAACCTGGACAAGACAACAAAATCCAAGATTATTCAATGGACATTTTTAACCTCCAAGATATTCCTACTCAAGATAATAGATCGCTACATTGGACAATCTAGAATATTAAATAAAATATGTATTTTAAAAAAATTATTCAACTGCAATTATTTACTATACGTTAAGATGCACTAAATTGAGAATGTCAGAACATACCTTGATAATGCTTAAAAGCACCTTATCAACCTTTTTTTGGAGTAGCCCCTCATCATCCTAGATTCAAACATCGACTTACTCACTGAGAACAAAATACAAACATGATAGTTATAGAACTAGAAATAACTCCTGAATGGGCTCCTCTTGGTTTCAAGAATAGTTTATTGGAGCTGTCTAATCTTGCAGCAAACCTCCCTCGATCTAAGGAAGCAGCAAAAAAGTCAGCATTGGCTCTGTTGTTGCTCTGGTGGATCGAGAGAGGTTTGGTCCAAGATTAGCCCACTACTACATTGGGCACAAATTACGTTGAAATATTACGACGGTTTAAAATTTCATCGTATTTTTTTTTTCTTTTTTTTGGATTAAATATACCTTCTTTTTTTTTCGGGGTCCAAATGTTGGTCGCTCTAGCGACCAACATTCCAAGTTGGTCGTTTTAACGATGAAAGTTGGTCAGTAGAGTGACCAACCCCCAGTTAGTCTCTATAGCGACCAACAATGGCATGTGTGATCTAAATTTTCCTTTAACAATTTTGTATTAGGTCAATCTTTTTGAAGGTTCATCACCAATCATTGAACTCACTATCTTCTTTCCTGACATGCTTCCTCCATGCACAATTATATTAGTTTATATGAGGCCTTTGCCTTTTTTAGGCAAGGAAAAGATGCTCCATGGAACCAATATTGACAATGCATGGTCCACCTCATTTTTGGAGCATAAAAACCCTCTAAGCACTCAAGTTTCTATATGACTAATTTTGGAAGAAAAAAGAAACCAATAACCGTACATAATAAATGTGTCTTACTTGAATATATTTTATATAGCCATGATTTTATTAACAAAATGCATGTCTCTAAATAATGAACTATTAATTTTTTGTTAAAATGTTAATATCCTAGCAACATGGGAAGGAACAGAATGGGCTAGATGCTCATGACTCAATACTTTCTTTTTTAAATTTGACTTTGAAAAGGCCCATGAGGTCAATTTTCCCTTCATCCTGGTCACGCTTAAGGCTCTTGACTTTGTCCCCTTTTTCCCTAGAGCCATGGAAAATATTCTTAGAAGCAATGATGTATCTCTCCATCAACATATATAAATAAGAGGAAGTAGGGCTAATCCATTATATTTGACAAGGATCTATGTTGGCACTTGAAATTTATGTGATGGTAATAGAAGCCTTGGTCTACTTGATATTTCACATTATAGGTTAATGTTTCATTAAAGACATCCCTCTCCCTAAACAAGGAATAAATTATATATATTATATAATATATATATTATATTATATATAACTATAATAAAAACAAAAGCAAAAAAAAAAATACCAAAAGAAAAACAAATAACAAAACATAATTTGAAAACAAAAAAACAAAAGACACATTTCATCTCGTGCAAGATAGTTGAAGGAGAAGGTTGAGGTGAGAACCCATGCGAGCTAGCTGGAGGATAAGGCAGAGGTCAGATCAATAGAGAGGAGGTTGTAGGTTGCACGAGATCGGATAAGGAGAGGAGGTTAGGGCAGAGAGGAGGGCACACAGAGGAGGTAGGTCACACAAAGAGGAGGGCACATGAAGGAGGTCAGGGAAGAGAGGAGGATTTGATCAGAGCCAAGGGGGATTTGATCAGAGAACCAATAATGACACCACCAAAATTGGTATGCTGAGGTGAGATCCCGTGCGAGCTAGCTGGAGGAGAAGGTCGAGGTCAGATCAATAGAGAGGAGGTTGTAGGTTGCACGAGATAGGAGAAGGAGAGGAGGTTAGTGTAGAGAGGAGGGCATGCAGAGGAGGTAGGTCACATGAAGAGGAGGGCATGCGGAGGAGGTTAGGGCAGAGAGGAGGATTTGATCAGAGCCAAGGGGGATTTGATCAGAGCACCAACAATGACACCACCAAAATCGATATTCTTAGGTTTTGTTTGAAATATTTTAAAAACAATTATGCACAATAGGGTCGATGGGCCTCCTACCAATCCTTCTTTTTTCAAATTACCTCCTCATGTAGGTACCAAGTTTTGCAAATGGGCCCAATTGTGTAGAGAAATCAATGGGTCCAAAATTTCAGTGCAATTTTGTTGTTTAGTCTTAGTATTTTTGAATTCTGTGATGAAGGCTTGTTACAGTTTGTTAAAGGTTCCAAGAATACATAAAGGGGTATTATGCACATACTTCATGTACCATTTCAAAACCCAACCTTTCAAGGATGTTTGGAATTTGACCAACATTTTTTCAAGGTCATTATATTCTTGGCACTCTAGTTGGATTCACATAAAAGATAATTATATTCTTCGTCATCGTCAGTGAAGACATTGAAGTGAGAGATCATGTGGTTTTCCTCATATCCCACTCAATTTCTACAAAACCCTAACCATGATGTACCCAATAACTATGCGATGTGTGGAATCGAGACATGTTATTTTTTAGGGCCTTTGTTGTGGTTTAATCATGGCACCCATATCCCTCTAGTAGGCCAAATATACCCTATGAAGGTCCTATTTCATGGTTCAAGGATGATTTCAATGACACAACTTGAGAATATTCATGGTTTTTCCTTTTGGTGCTTGACTTGAGAGTCTTCATTTAGAACATAAGGCCATTATTTCTCTCCCTTGACATTGGTTGACATTGCTTACATTTCCTTGAGACAACCCTTAGGATAAGAAATTAATGGTGCACCAAAATATTGTTTGAAATGTCTTTCTACTATGCTCACAGATAGGGATCATTGCTACTAGCTAATAATGACGAGTCATGTGAATTACCCTCCAAATCTACACAATAAAAATATTGTAGTAACATGGTAAAAACCTTATATGCATGATTGAAATTAACTATGGGAAAGACCTCATGCTTATGAATAATCATTGAAGATACAAACATTGTCCATGATCCATTGAATTCAGAGGTCATATGGCTACCACGAAGGCTAATCATCTTCCTTTGAATGCATTCAAGTGATCTATTGTTTAAAATACATACTAAAACCTATTGTTTTGTAGCCTTTTCCATCATTTGTATAATCACTTTTGCTATTGTTATATTCTCTAATTCACTGTCTTCTGGCCTGCTATCTCTTTTCTTGTCAAAATTGAGTCCAAACTACCTCCATAACTCCCTTGAACAATGAAATTGTATGCAAGGATTGGAAAATATATCACAAAAGGTCAAATTAGTTTTTTGTCTTTATTCACATGCCAATATTGGATAAAGCTGAGTCTAAGATTTTCTTGGCAAAATTAGCCTTGGTAACTTGGCATGTTTGTCAATGAAGAATTAGAAGGTGAATTAGGGTATAAAACACTTTATTTGAATCTTAAATTTAGGATATATAGAATTAACATATATGCAAAATATACCCAAGAGGTATAAATAGGTTGTGGAGTGATCAAATTTAGCATATAGAATCAAGGTTTGGAAACTCTATATTATCAAGTTGTTAAACCTATGAAATTGATTCTACATCCCAAATCTAGGCCATTTACCTCACTAGAAACTATCTTTTTAAAAGTAGAGACATCGCTTACAATTCCTTTTATGATTGATTTTACATTCATGCATCACTTACATCACATATATCATGATATGATCCAACAAGTCTTCTTAATTTTTCCTACCTTTCCATAGTATATGCATGCATTTTTCTTCTTACCTTTTTTAATTGATGACTGATCATCATGCTTCTTCTTCTCGATTTGGTTGACATAGTCCTTATCAGGTAATCTCCACCATCTTTCTCTCAATTGTATTCCTGACCTCTTTCTCTAGAATTCTGTCAACTTTTCCCTTAAGAAGTTGGTAATGTTTCTAATTTTCAAGTTTACCCTCATCAAGCAATTTTTATTGTGCCCTAATTAGAAAACCACATAAATAAATAAAGGCATAGTCTCTGGCATCATCTATTCTACAAGCCCAACTGCTCCTCAGCAGACCGGAAGAGCGTCGTGTAGGGAAAGAGTGTAGATCTCGGTGGCCGCCGTATCATTA
>CBVK0101784908.1:0-10851 GCA_900067695.1 Picea abies
CTCATTTTCAATGATGTTTGATATCCATTGTTGTATCCAAATTATACTAAATTTAAATACTATTCCCATTTATATGGCTTGTCCATCACACATTCTCAACATGTCCTCAATTACTTGGTTGAACCTCTCTGTTTTCCCATCCGACTCTAGGTGATATGTTGTACTAAAATTTAAGTTTCTTTTGAATCCTTTAAATAATCCTTTCCAAAATTTTGAAGTAATTTTGGAATATCGATCTGACACAATTTCCTTAGGCACTCCATGTAGCCTGGAAATTTCTTTCATGTAAATCTCAACAATGTTGTTTGCCTTATGAGTTAACTTCACTGGAATAAAATGGGTATCCCTTGTGAGTTTATCGACCACTTCATGATGGAATCATGTTTCTTCACTATTCTGGGCAGCTTGGTAATAAAATATATGGAAACAACTTCCCATTTCCACTCAGAAATGGGCAATGGATGTAGCAACTCAACTGGATGTCTATGTTCAACCTTTACCTTTTGACATTCAATGCATTTGGCTATATACTCAACCACATATTTCTTCATGCCTGGCCACAAATATTGGCTTCTTATGGCTGCAGTTGTCTTCTGGTATCATGGGTGCCCAACTTAAGGAACATTATGAATTTCTTTTAATACCAAATTTCTTAATTTTTGAAAATTCAGAACATAAACCTTGTTCCTATACAAGAAAATCTCATCCTCTTTCAACTAATATTCTTTATATTTCTGCTATGAATTATATTGTTATATTCTTTCCTTAATTTGTAAATAAAGTTGGTATGATTTTATAGCTTCTAAAATTTTATTTTTAAATATGTCATGTACATGCTTATGGTTGTAGCATTCATCTCGTGCACCCTCTCGTTGATTGCATCAACCACTTTATTCTATTTATCTTTAATGTGTTCTATATTAAAATCATACTCTATGGTAAATTCTAGCCATCTAACTTGTCTAGCATTTAATGTTGTCTGCTCAAATAAATATTTCGGACCACAATGGCCTATCCTCAGCTCAAAAAAAAATTACATGAGATAATTCCTCCACATTTTTAAAGCATGAATTACATCTGCCAACTTTGAGTCATGTGTGGCGTAATTTCTTTCATGATATTTCAATTTCCTTGACTCATAACATACCACATGGCCCTTTTGTGTAAGGACTCTGCCAAGCCCCTCTTTGCATGCATCTGTGCACACAACCAAGTTCTTGTTTGGATCAATGATTTTTAAAATTTGTGCACTTGTAAGCAATTCCTTCAAAAGTTAAAAAATTTCTTCACACTTGGAGGTCCATTCAAATTGTATCCTCTTATTTTGCAAAGAAGTGATTGGATATGCAATCCTTGAAAATCCTTCAATAAATCTCATGTAATAACCTGCAAGTCCCATGAAAGACTTGAATTTCATTACATTCCTTTTTACTAGCCATTCTTTGAATGCCTTGATATTTTCCAGATCCACTGCTATGCCTTCCTCTAAAATACTATGGACCGAATAATGGATCTGCTTCTGGTAAAATGAACATTTGCTCAACTTGGCATATAATTAATTCTCTCTTAACACCTATAGTACCATCCTCAAGTGTTGCTCATGCTCTTCCTATAACTTGGAATAGATAAGTATGTCATCCAAGAAAACTATGAAAAACTTATCCATGAAATTTTTGAATATGTCATTCATCAATAACAATTCTTCTAGTTGCATTTCCAATTCTTTCAACTCTGGGGTGCTCATCCTATAAGGAGTTTTGGAGACTAAGGAAGCTCCAAACATTAGATTAATAGAAAAATATATGTCTCTCTTGGGTGGTAAACCTAGAATCTCCCCAAATACATCCTCAAATTATTGTAGCACTGCAAAATCCTCAATATTTGGACTCTTATTCTTGGTTGGCTCTTCCGCATGGGCTACAAATAATTGTCATCCTTTTCTAAAACATCTCTTCGGCTGTAAGGCTGAAATTTTCCTTATAGAAATGGGTCCTGGAATCCTGAATCCCTTTTACGAAGCTCTATTTTCCTTATTCATCAAGACATGTGAGTCAATTTCTTTGCACTTATAGGATCCCCCAACACCTTAAGACAACAACACAAGAAGTCACTTGATTTTTTATTTTGCCTTCGGGTAAGTGTTGTGTTGGGTTTCCTCTTGCACTATGTGTCACAACTCTTCGTGAATATGTTCCTTTTCCAATGCTTTCTGCATTGTACATTTCTTTGCACACATGGGCCTCTTCTAGTTCCCTCTGCATCATGTATTGCAATTCTCTACATGTGCGAGATTCTTCCAACGCCCTCTACGATGTGCATTGCAATTATTTTCACATGTTATCCTTATCAAGTGCCATGTGTGGGTCTTGCAGAATTTTTTTTGTTGCACGATGTCATACTTAGGAGGTGCTTCTGTAGTTTTATGATATTTCCTTCTACATTCTGACCTGAAATTTCTCCTTGTTCTATGTTGGATCTCGTACGAATGCATCCTCGAGTTACCACCCATATGTCTTCTTCTTTCTGCTTTTGATATTTGTGTGACTCAACAGACGCCATGTTGTAGTGCCCCTTCTTCTCTTCCCATTTCACCAATAACTCTGGGTAATGCTCCATCACATGGTCTACATTGTGGCAATATCCACACAGTGCATGCAGCTTGGTACATAATCACAACAAGTGGCATATCTCACAACAGTTAAAACATGTAGGTGGTCTTCCTCAACCACCATATCATCTTCCTCTTCCTCTTCCATGTCCCCCTCTCTAGCCTCATTAGTATCCTCCTCTATCAAATCCTCCCCATTTGAAGCCTCCTCACTCTCAACCCTTATTATCTTCTTGGAATCAGTAAGCATCTACATTGTTCTCCTTCATTAGTTGTAGTGACTGACATTTGTTCACATCATGGACCATGGACTTTCAAAACTCACAAAAGGGAGTGTCCATGATCTTTTGATTCTTTTGTAGTGTTGGAAAACAAGGAGGTATATGACCCCATTGCCTATAGATATCAAACCACTTGGTCCTTGGTCCTATCAGAAATGGATTCAGCACACCCGTTATTGTGTAACTTCCTGGCGTAGGGCACACATTCCTATGGTGACTTTCTAGGCAACACAAGGTACACCAGACATTCTCGCACATCACCTTAGTCTTTCTTGTATCTTGTAGTTGCATGGTGAGGTTCACAAGCTAATATTGTACCTACGCAATCCCTGTTGATGTCTCACCACCTCCTAGCATATACTCTAAGCGCATTATAATTTTTACGACCTTCACTTAGGTTGTTACCTTATGCTGGGCGAGTGGGACTCGAATGTGTGGTAAGATTCAAACAATAAACCATTCTCTATACTAGATATCTTGGATCTGAAATATCAATCTGTCCAACATAATCTTGAACTGTTGGTCATAATCCCACATGGTTTCTCAAACTTGCTACTTAATCTCCTTGATCTAAGTTATTCACTATGATTCTCACTTCATCTTTTGAAATTCTCTGAATAGATCTCTCTTTATTTTTGTAAGGGACCTTACTTATCCCATCGATGAAGTAGCCTTGTACTTAATGTACCATGTTAGGGATCTGTCTCTGAATATGGTCTCTAGCTACGCAATCTTGGATCCCTTTACTGTGACTCTTTTCACATATCATATAGCTTCACACATGAACAAATGGTGTTCTACATCATCTCTTCCCATCCCATGAAATGTGGGAACCTTAAGGGTTGAATCTAGTTCACCATACTTGATTTAGAATTGTATCTTCCTTACTAACTACTAGTTGTCGCTAATATTGATGCTCTTTCGTGCAAAGTGTCACTGACTTCAGCCTCTACTTCACTCATATCTTCTCCTTCCCTTTCTTTTAAGCTCTTTTTCACTACTTCTCCCACATTTTCACTTTCTTCTGTTCTTTCTTCTTGATGACAAATGCACAAGGGTGGTGGTTCAAAGAGGGGGTTCCTTCATACTCTCTCATCTTCTTCGGCGATGGATCCAAAAGAACTCCCTATCTCTAGACATGCAATCCTTATCATAATCTCCAAGCTCTTTGTTCCTTCTTGGAGGGCTCCATTGCTACCTTTTGCAATGTCGACACTACTACTTTGCACCCCATCCTCCTATAATGTGACTACATCACACCAGCCAAGGGGATCTGATCTTGTCTTCTTCGATCCTACTCCCACTACTTTTGGTATCTTTTCTTGATACCTTAAACCTAATGGCACATCTCTTCTTCTATGCTCCTCTCTGGCATAGATATTTCCCCTACACACCCTTTTGGCGTGGTTTATCTTCTCTTCATCTTGGATATTACTACTTTTTGTCATCCCTTGCTTTCTTTTCTCTAATTTTTTTTTCAACTCGCCTCCTTAACTCGGTTATTCTTGTGTATCTCTCAACTCTTCTTTTCCTCTTCTCTTCTAGATCCATTCTCTTCCCACCTCATCTCATCTTCTTATGGATCCCTTCTACTAGATCCACTATTTCTTTCATCTTTTGTTCTTCCCCCTTCTTTCCATCCCTAGCCCCCCTACTCAAAGGGGTTTACTCTACCATTATATTGGGCTCCATGCGCATTAACCCCTTCTTTATGAAAAACATCTTGATCTAAAGAAGGATTTCCTCCAACGGTCTCCTTCTAGGACCAACTACAAATTTTCTTTCAGCACTACAAAAAGACTTGCTCCATTCCATGCAAACTCAATGATATACCCTTCTTTTCACATGCTCAAACCATAAATTAATAACTTTGTCCGACTTATTATCTACATATCTCAGCCTATTGACTACATATTGGTCCCAAACAAATGATTCTTGGGCTCTCCATATAGAGTTAATCTTTGTCTATCTCTTCATCCACTCATGCAATAAACAAGGGAACATGGCAAACAAAATTTCATGCAGTTCTATGTATATTTACTTTTGTTTCCATCACTTGATGTTGATCTGCAGGTTCTTGGTCTCTCATCATGTGAACTCGTATTCCTTCTTTGAGATCCAATATTTTATCTCCTCCCTTCATGGTTTCCACTTCATGTATGTCTTTCAACATGTGCGCAAAACCTTAAGGTCCTGGGAACATAACCAATTGTTGGCTCAGGGTTTCAGATCCAGGGTTTGAAAGTCTTTACTAATAAATACCCCATAGGTGTTGACATATTCAATATTCAAGGGATGAAGAAGGTCTCACCTGAGACACCATGAAAATCACATAGACTATAGTTTTCATGCAACTTATAAAGGAACAATATAGAAAGGAAACATCCTATTTAAATCCATGCATTCACTTCCCATTCATCCTTAACATTCATATAAGTGTTGCACATAATACTAAGTAACAAGCATACATTCAAACCGAAAATACACAAGA
This sequence comes from Picea abies, assembly GCA_900067695.1. Lineage (NCBI taxonomy): Eukaryota > Viridiplantae > Streptophyta > Pinopsida > Pinales > Pinaceae > Picea > Picea abies. The sequence goes on from CBVK0101784908.1 coordinate 5,381, forward strand.
TACGGAGACCAAAATGCTTGATGTTTCATTCATTAATATTAAATCCATTCAAATACAATTCATTACAAAGAGGTTGAAGCCTAGGTAGAGTGCATTCATAATGAAACAAAGATCAACAGTGGGCTCCGATCTCAATCTTCTTTCTCCCTAATAATACCATTCATAATTGGAGCTCTAACTCATCTACAACTTAACACAACAATCTGATCTTCTTGTGAACAAAATCCCAACCCTTACATATTCGCATGCATACCCCTATCTCCCACGGAGTGTGGAAATCATAACAACCATGCTAGCTCACCCACAACCTTGACCATGACTAGTAATGTTGTTACAAAAATCATTATAATCGTTATTGAATATCTTCGAGGATTCGACATCCACACGATCTCTTCAATTCTTTGTGCACAGTAGATTTATGGTTGGTGCAGGCGGTGCATCTTGACATTGTGTGGTGCAAACTCTTGGGCGCACACATAGTGCCAACTTATGAATGTGTACAGTCTTGTCAAAAGGGTGCCAACAAATGTTTAAGATCAATAGTTCACAAAATCCATGTTATAAGCAAATGATTCATTTATCCCTTTTCAAATCTATAGGTCAAGTAAAATGAGAAAAAAAACATATATGTTCAAGTCATAAGAGAAACTTGCTTCATGTCAATTGGGTTTAGCTTAGGTGGTTGGGAGGAATGATTGATATCCTCCCAACAACCAAGGTTCAATTCCGTGGTTGGGAGGAATGATTGATATCCTCCCAACAACCAAGGTTCAATTCCCAGAAGTGCCATGTTGAGATCTTGATGAGTATATTGTTGTAAGGGCTTCAAGGGCTTCAAGCCATGTTGTTGACCAACCTTGTGCCCTGAAGATTCTAGGGTTTACCTTGGGTACCATACTCGAAGTGAGGGGAAGTACTTGGGGGTTTTCCCTAGAAAGTGTAGATTATGAAAACGAAATCCACATTAATAATAACTAAGGGCTTGGTTGAAATGGACATGGAACCTCTAATCACATGCATGTCACCTTCATAGTCAATGCAAGGAAAAAAAAAAATATTACTCTTTTTGGTTTTAAATGACACTTTTAAATGACACTCCAAGATATTGACAAATATGTCAACCAAAATAATTATAATGTTTAGAAAATAGATGAGTTATAGTTAAAAATAAGATACTTGTTCTTCGATAATATTATGTTGATAATTTCATGTCATGAAAACCTTTCTCATGAGATTGAAGAGTGGAAACACAAATAAAAATTACAGAAGTATGGCCCTAATACCATGAGAAATCGAGTGGTGGAAATTTGGAACTACTAAATCAATTCAAAAATTTGAGATAGTGATAATTTAATTCCCAATTCATTAATTAATTCATGTACGTGCTCTAGATCCATGGCCAAAAATTGGTTAGAATCTACTAAAAACAATCAATGATAAACCACATATAATATTTTAATGATCCTAATTCCTTTTGGGTTGGTGGTCATTCAATTGAATCCTTATTGTTATTGTAACTCAACAATAACTATGATTTTCATAACATTTTGTAACCTGGTTAAAGGCTTAACTACCTAAATTTACTTTAAAAAAAAAAAAAAATTACATATAAAAAAATTCATAACATCACCTCAAAAATTACATATAAAAACTTCATGACATCACCTCAAAAATGATGAAATTACATATCAGAACTTCATGGAATGGCATAAAATTACATAAAGGATGAAATTACATATAAGAGCTTCATGGCATCCCCTCAAAAATGATATTGCATATACACTATTGAGCAAGTTGGTAAGCATTTTTAATTCTTTGTAATATCAACATGCAACCTTTTAAGAGACTATTTAAAATGTTATATATACGAAAAATACCTCAAAATCATTCTTGCATGGAAAAGTAGGTAAGCATTTTTAATTCTTTGTAATCTCAACATGCAACCTTTTAAGAGACTATTTAAAATGTTATATATACGAAAAATGCCTCAAAATCATTGTGTTTCGTAATTATTTAAAATACATGAATAAAATCAATGTGATAATTCTTTAAAATATATAATAAAATAATAAAATCAATGTGATTCATTTGCATGGGACATAAACAAACGGTTTATTTTCTAAATGTCTCCAAATATGTACTATAATCCATAGTTATATAAAATAAAGTAAAGTTGTATTAAATATAATCCACAGTTATATAAAACAAAAAGGGAAATCGTTGCAAAGTAGTTAGTTCCACTTAAGTAAAATGAGTTCACCTAAGTAATAAAACATTTCTTAAAATAAAATAATTATTTATTAATGTATACTTATTATCAACTTATCCTAGGTGAAATTATAAGGCGTGTTGGGCAAATTGTTCAACCTTGGTACTGGGAATTAAAAGTCAAAAGCAAAGCGTGTTGGGTAAATTGTTCAACCTTGGCACTGGGAATTAAAAGTCAAAAGAATTTTACTCTTGAGCCATTTACAAGTATTACGGGGATGTGATAATAACATCCCATTTTTTTCATTCTTTAAGATTTAAAATGAGAAATAAGCGGTTCATGAAGATGATTCCCTAGTTTTTAGAGTATGTGCATGCATAAAACAGAAATTGTACTGGTCTAGCAATGGGCCAATCTGAATATTTCAAGTATCTTTGTGTGTGTCAAGATTTGACTCTTCACTATGTAAATTGAAAACATTAAAAACAGAGCACCTAACTTGCATAATTGTTATTATAATCATTATTCCTTATATCTATGTTTACTTACAAATTATTCCTTATATCTAGGCCGACCTACATATCGTCCATTAAGGGAGATGCAGATTCGTAATTATCAGATTAGGTCGTTGAATGTAGTGTGGGTGGGAGAAGCATTAATAGAAAAACTTTATTAAAAGAGATGAGAAAAGCATTAAAAAAGATGCAAATTCGTAATTATCAGATTAGGTAGTTGAATGTAGCACACAAGAACAAAAGATGATGTCCTTTCCCTTCTCCATATCAATAGGGCCAAAAGCTCTCTTGGCTCATTCTAAGTAAAGGAGCCTTATGCCATATCCAAAATCCTCGGTCTGTCTTGTCTCGAAGGTGATCAGATCTTCATAGCAGAAAAACATTCAAATTAGGAAAAGTCAAGGATAGATCTTAAGTTCTAGAATCCTGGATTATGAGTGTAGGTATTTAAATACGATGATTACAAACGAAGGAACTACAACCAAACTGGCGACAAAATTGAGAGAAAGGAAGAACTTTAGCCATTCTACCGTCAAAATTGGGCGAGGAAGAGAGCTCTCGGCTATTTATAGGAATCGTTGTCGTTCGACTATTCAATAAAAAAAACTTCAATTCGAACTTTCGCTTTTTTTAACCAATATATTTTATATTTTTTCTAGAACTTGTTCAAAGCCTTTACGTTTATCATAGAACTTGTTCAAAAGCTTTGTCAACACTGAAGATATGATCATTAATTTTATCGAAACATGGACTATGGATTATCCCTCACTACAAACATTTTTAAAAGTTATTAATATAATTAAAAATTATAGTTAAATAAAAAACAATTATTAATATGTCAAAGTTAATGATTTTGCAAAATCAAAAATTTAAAAAACATTGTATAAAATATGAAACGCATAATTATGATTTTTTTTAAATTTTATTTTTTTTTAATTGGAAAATATGAAAAATAACTAAAATATAATAACTGTTTAAAAAAATTAAATGAAAGATTATGAAATATTACTAAAATCTAATATTTAGTATAATAATTGTTTTAAAAAATAAAATAAATGAAAAAATATGAAATATTACTAAAATATAATATATGATATTTAAATTATTATTCATTACTTAACCAACCGACTGAAATTACTTTCATCATTTCTAATTTTTTGAGATGTTAACATTTTATTTATTTTTTATAATTTTTTATGAAATATTACTAAAATATAATATTTAATATATTAATTGTTTTAAAAAATAAAATAAATGAAAGAATATGAAATATTACTAAAATATAATATATAATATTTAAGTTATTATTCATTACTTAACCAACCGACTGAAATTACTTTCATCATTTTTAATTTTTTTGAGATGTTGACATTTTATTTATTTTTTATAATTTTTTTAAATATTAGCTTTTTATTTTTTAATATAGGTTTAAAGAAAAAAAAAATTATGTATTCATTATTGAATATTAAGAAAAAAATGTTGATATTGTTGTTACCACTATTTAAGATCAGAATCTAGATTCATTAACAATCCACAACAATGGGAAAGATAATATTGTCATATAAGCCATGATGACTAAATCACATTTTTTTGAAAGTGCCAAGGTGTTGTAATACACGATGTCAAACTTTCTTTGTTAATACAGATCGTGGATCTCACCTTTCACAGATTCTTAGATGATGTCACTGAAACATTTAGTGACAACTTACATTTAGTGACAACTTCCAGTACTAGATTGCTATGGTTTATATATATATGTATATCTGACCATAGATGAAATTAAATTAAATTAGAGTGTGTATATCTTTGTATATCTGTGTTTGGCAGTAATTTTTTTAGAAAGTAAAAAGAATGATAATGTATGTAAGGGAAGAGGTGGTACCCAGGAACACCACTTGTTTTTCCGCGTGAAGTGAATTTCAATGATCTGTTGGAAAAACACGTGTGGAGTATATTTATTTGTGGGGCCATGTCAACCATCTAGAGCGTGTAATCTCATTTTAGCCGCATCCACAGAACAAGTCCACCATCATCGCCTAACGTTTTTTGGGAAGAATTCAACGTGTCAGGAATGAACTACTTAAGACAATGTCCATCATCATCACCACAATTTTCAATGCCACATGTGTAGCATGCACACATTGTTTAAGAATGTGTCTAACTACACTTTGTACATTGTCTCCTTGAGTTCCCTAGTGGCGTGCAACCCAAGAGAAGGTCTTCCAAATGTTTCGAATTCCAAGTTTATGAACGGTTTCAATTTGCACGTAAAAATGGCAGACCAACTGCAATTGCACCACCGACATTAAGTTACAGTTAATTAACACAAATGGAGATGAGTGCCAAAGAAATAGTCTTTATATTCAATCCAATGTTATGATACCTTGATTTCTAAGCGCTGGTCATTGAAGAAGTAACCTCCTTTTGAAATCAAGATAACAAGCCTTGGTAAGATTTGTATATTCGGTTTGCATTAAATATTGTTTTCAACTATAACTTTTTAGCATTTTTTTAGCATCATGAAAAGGAAAGTAATTGGACAAAGTCCTTTCCTTTAAACTCTGATGGAGTCTTTTAGGGGAGGTAGAGTGAAAGTCAAATCTAATAGAAATCAACGATGAAATGGGCATTAAAAAAAAACCCTACAGGAGATGGTGGTGGCCTCCTCCGCAGCTCTGCGCACTTCTTCGCGAGAGCTCGGCCCTTACCCGAACTCTCCCTCCAGACGCTCCTCTGTTCGACGCCTG
>CBVK0101784912.1:0-14594 GCA_900067695.1 Picea abies
TCAGGCCGGGTGCGATCCCCCAGGTGATTTTGACGGCTTAGATGCCCCTGAGTTGCGGTTTCTCAGACACAGGTTAATCGGTTTCTCAAGCCACAGGTTAATCGCGTAGCCAACAGGTCCCGCACAAATTAACAAACAAAAAAAAAATGTACATAAACATGAATAGAAAATTTGTTGAGAATACAAAATTATGTAAAATGAAATTCAAATTATAATTAGTGAGCTTTTAAAAATAATAAAAAATAAATGATCATATATGGATTTTTAATTTGGAAACTTTGGATATTAATAATTATGCTTTTATTTAAAATAAAAACACTTAAACAAATTTACTTAAAATTTAAATAATGTAAAATAAAAAATTAAAAAAAATATTTTTAATTTAGAAACTTTGGATATTAATAATTATGCTTTTATTTAAAATAATAAAATTGGAAAAATTTAAATAATGTACAATAAAAAATAAATTAAATATATTATTAATACATCTTTAAAATGAGCATATATTGGATTTTTAATTTGGAAAATTTGGATATTAATAATTATGTTTTTATTTAAAATAAAATAATATAATTTAAGCAAAATTACTTAGAATTTAAATAAAAACATAATTATTAATATTCAAAGTTTCTAAATTAAAAATATTTTTTAATAAATTGTTTAAAATTTAAATAATGTAAAATAAAATAATAAAATAATATTTTTAATTTGAAAACTTTAGATATTAATAATTATATTTTTATTTAAAATAATAAAACTATAAAATTTAAATAATGTAAAATAAAAAATAAATTAAATATATTATTGTTATTTTGTTATCCATCATAATAGGCTATAAAATTGTTTAATAATTATAATATTAAATTTGAGTAACTTATAATGAAATAAAATGTCATCATGCTCTAAAACAACCAGAGAAAAGAAACCCTAAAATGCCTAGTACATAAGTAACAATCATATAAAATGTATTTCATTATTAAAGTAAGCACTTTAAACGTCGAGTAATGTTTAACTCCTCCAAGATACACCTCAAGCATTCATGAACAGAAATCACTGTTCAGGACTATGCTGAACAGGATACACATACACCTCAAGCATTCATGAACAGAAATAAATGTTCAGGACTATGTTGGACTATTAAGAGTAAAAGTATCGTTTCACTTTAATGAATTTAATAATTAATTTTTATATGGCCACATGGAATATATAATAGGGTGAATTAATTAATAAAGAATTTACAAATTAATTAAGATGAAATTCAACCTTCTAGAATTTTTTTATAAATTATTTCTATTATGATACTGTGATCCCATCAAACAAGCTCACTAGCACTCACATTCAACTGATAAATTACAGAATGAGTTCGCTAAAAGATAAACAGCACGTTGAGTAACACTTAGGGGATGGCAAATCGCCTACAAATATTTTATATATATTACAATTGTTAGGTCAAACATAATGGAAACACGTTTTTTTTAGAATAAAAAAGAGCATATACCAGAAAACCAATATTTTATATATACCTCAATTGTTGGGTCAAACAGTGTTCAGAACACACTAATATTTTGTGAAAAAAACCTAGCGCTTAACCAAAAAACCCTACCCATAGCGTATAGTATGTTTTCAAACAATAATAAATATACATATTCTAAATTAAAATAAATATATATCTTATATTATAAATTGTAAAAACATTTTCTTTTTATTACAATTTATTTTATTTGAATATTAAAAAATATAAATATAAATTTAACATGATTTAAAAGTTTCCAATTTAAAATAAATATATGTAAGTTAGGCACATGTTGGAGATGTTAATTTCAAACTAGGTAGCAGAAATTATGGTTGATTACAGGCATGCACTTCTAGTATCCATATTTAAAAACTGACTAACAATTTACATTGACTAGATCAGAAATAAAACTGCTGCATATTGAAAAACTAATATATATTTAGGAAATAGCCGACAATGTCACCTCGCATCATTTCAACATGCAGTTTGCCCACGTGTAAACCTGGGAATAGCATCATTTATGCTTATCACAATGCATGGCATCCAGTTGTGGACTGAGAGGTAACCATGAGGGTTACTGCTTAGGCAGCGCTTAATACCATGGCCTGCCAGCGATTCATTTGAATGTTACCATATACATTCTTCGAGATCTGGAATTGTATAGATTTGTGCATTATAAGAAAATGATAGAAAGACAGCCCCTTAAAGACATGAATGCTTTTTTTCAATGCTCAGATCTTTGCTCCATGAAAGTCTTCGGGTATGTTTTTCTTTGACCGGTTTTAAGGTTTTGACATGAACAGTTATTATTAGAGTTTTATTTAAAAGTTCAATCTCTTGTTGTGCAGGGAAAATGTGATGCAACTACTTTCTAACGGGCTTCACACCAGGGCCTAAACAGTACACTCTATGGCCAAGTGATCTACACGTTGAGCTTTCAATTTCAACTTTGAATATGGATATTTAAGATAATTGTTTTGTTGGGAGGTTGTCTCTGATATATTGTTGGCATACATGGGTTGTGTTGTATTTGGACGTCATCAATCCTTTCCTCTCTCTTCTCATGCTCATGTTGTTGAGCATTTCTTGAGCATTTCTTATAATTAATTCAATCCCCCCAAATGTGCATCAAGGAATGAATTATTTGAAGTTGTATTTACTTGATTTCATATAGATGATATACAAAGCCGATCCTGAGCGATTCTTATAGATAATTCAATCCGCTTCAATGTACAACAAGGATTGTATTTGCTTAATCAATTAGAATATATTTTATAAAAATTATGTTTTTTTTTTTTTTTACAGAAACGGTTATAGAATATATTAATGGGGTGGACTAGCTACAGATCAGAATACAAAATGGCCTTGTATTTCTGTGGGTCTATCTTTCTGAACCAATCTACTTCTAAAGCTGTAGACTTGTGACCTTAAGTAGTTCCTGTACGTCTTCTAAAAGAGTTGGATTAAATTTAATTGTCAAATCTCCAGTCACTGTTTCAGCATAAGTCTCAGCATTGTTTCAGCATATGTCTCAGCATTGTTTCGACAATTGTTACAGTGGTGTTTCAGCATATAGTCCAGCACTGTTTCAGCGTATGTTCCAGCACTGTGATTCGGCATATGATGCAGCACTGTTTCAACATAAGTTCCAGCACTGTTTCAGCATAAGTTCCAGCACTGTGTTTCAGCATCTGTTCCAGCACTGTGTTTCAGCATATGTTACAGCACTGTGTTTCAGCTTTTACAGCATTGTGTTTCAGCATATGTTCCAGCACTGTTTCAGCATAAGTTCCAGCACTGTGTTTCAGCATCTGTTCCAACACTGTGTTTCAGCATAAGTTACAACACTGTGTTTCAGCATATGATACAGCATTGTTTCAGCATATGTTCCTTCGCGCCTGCACTTTGGATTCCTTCCTGGCAAATTTCAGACATCTGCATTTTCTGACAGGAGCACTCCGGGCGGTTCCTTCTCCCCATACTCTAAGGGATTGGTTCATGATTTTCAACTCCATTTACATTGATGACTCCCTTGCCCAGAGAGGTGCCTCTGTTCGCTTCGTGGTCTGCCAGCTGATTAAGATTCCTGAGGACGTGGTAGAACTTCACCTCTTCGAAATCTTTCATCTGGACAAGAACCTTCCTATAATAGTGATCCAAGCCCACGTTTTTGTGAGCCTTCCTTTGATTGAGAGCGTGGACAAATATTCTAGAGTCCCCTATGACAACCAAATTCGTAATTGATAACCTTCTGGCCTGAGCAAGCCCCTGCCAGATTGCTAAAATTTCAGCTGTATTATTGGTGTTCAGACCCAGCCCCCAGGAAAAGTTGAGCACAATTTTCCCTGAGATGTCAAGTAGGACCCCTCCACTTCCAGCGGGACCGGGATTCCCTTTCAAAGCCCCATCCACCTACAGGATATGCTTCTCCAAAGAGGATCTCCACTTTAAAAACTCTTGTTCCTCCAGTCTAATTTCCCAAGGGGAATAGTGTTTGGAAGTTTGCTTGGTTCTGGCCAGGAGGGAGGGATCAAGCTCATGGAACCAAGCATACTCAACTTTGTTCGGGGTTACTTCATTGGTGATAGTAGTATTTGAGGCTACCAGATCTCCCAAAAGCACTTTCACTTTGAGTGCAGTTTGGGCCGGCGTCCCTGCTATATCCCTGAAGATCCTGTTGTTTCGCTCCAGCCACAGTTTCCAGCAGATTACTTTCGGCACCCACATCCAGCAATGCTTTAGCAGATTCAACTTGGTAAAAGAGAAGGGAGCCAAATCGACCCAGGAGGTAAACAGAGAGGTGATTGAAGAAGGGAGGGCCACATTCAACTGGCCAAGAGTGAGAAGCCAAAGTTCCACTAGCAAAGGGGTAGAGGAGAAAGAGGTGGACAGAGGTTTCAACATGACAAGCACAGAGAGGGCACCGAGAGGGCCCTTCCCAGCCTCTTTTTGAGAGGTTTTCCCAAGAAAGGATACTGTTGTGCAGAAGGGACCAGCAGAAGAGATCTAGTTTGGGAAGGGAGGGAGGCAGCCAGAGATTTCTCCACACCGAGGGATCAGGGGCTACCCAAGGGATTGCTTGCAGGGCTGCATAACCAGTTGCAGCTGAGTAGCTGCCAGACAAAGACCCCCAGCCTCTTTTGTCCTTCATCTTGGCCAAGGAGGGGGAGCACCCTTGAAGGGCATCCAGGAGGGTTCGAGCTTCAGTTTCTAAGTGCTACGGAAAGTCCCCCAAATCCCACTTAAGCCAAGAGTCGCCCTGGTTCCAAGCTGACAGGTCCCACAGGGTGACTTTGCTATTGGAATTGAGCCAACTCTTGATGTTTTCCATCCCTTCCAAAAAGCTTAAAGGGGTCTGTCCTAAAATAGAGTCTTCCCAAAACTTGATTTTTCTGCCATTCCCCGGAATCCAAAAAATCTTTGAGGTAATCAAATCAAGAGCCTTAAGGAAGAGAGAAAGGATGGGAGAGCCTTTTCTAGTTAAGGTGGGGCGCTCAAGGCACCTTTCTTTGTGACCACAGAAATATTTAAACCTTAGAGCTTTGGAGCTCCAATTGGTTTTACCTCTTATCATCTTCCAGAGTATCTTACCTCCCATGGCCAGATTCTGAGTGGCCACATCTCTTACCTGCAACCCACCTTCCATCCTGGGGGCTTTTACCTTATCCCAGCTGACTAGGTGCATTTTTTCCCCTCATTCCTTCCCCCTTCCCAAAGAAATTTTCTCAAGATGCTATCTAAGTCTCTCACAAATCCTCTCGGTGCAAGGATAATGGAGGCCTGGTAGACAGGAAGAGAGGTGAGAACAGAATTTATGAGGATTAATTTCCCTACTTTGTTCAACCAGGTTGCTCCCCAAGCCAAGATCCTGACTTTCATCTTGTCCAACAGAGGCAGCCACAGGTTACTTCTGGGCGCTGCTTTGACTAGCGGGATTCCTAAATATTTAATGTACTCCCACGTTGAAGTTCCTTCCATTTCCAGCACCCTGGAAATACCAATCATTTTTGTAGGAGGGCAGTTCCATCCATAAATTTTACTCTTTCTCAAACTTATTTCGTTGCCAGAAATTTCAGTGTAGTCATCCAATTCTTTCTTGAGAGCTCTTGCTGTGGACAGGTTGGCTTGGCCCAGAAGGAGCATATCATCGGCAAATTGAGCATGATTAGTTCTCTCAACTCTAGGAGAGATTGAGAGACCAATTAAGGTGTGTTGTTGCATGCTCTTATTCAGCTGGAAACTTAGCACAGATGCTTGAATGGCATAGAGCAGGGGGGACAAGGGGCAGCCCTGTCTAAGTCCCCTTGAGGCTTGGAAAAAGTCGGTCGGTCTGCCATTGACCAGGGGGGGCGATCCAAGGCCCCGCTATACAGGCCCTAATCCAGTGAACCAAATGTGGGTGGAATCCCATCTTGAGCATCACAGCAAAGAGGAAATTCAGCTGGACTCTGTCAAAGGCATTTGCCAGATCCAGCTTGACTAACATTCCTTTCTCCTTCCTTTGACAGCTTGAGTGGATAGCCTCTTGCACAAGGATAATATTGTCCTGGATTTGTCTCCCCTGGATGAAGCCCCCCTGGTTCTCTGGGATGATCCTGGGGAGGACTTTTTTTATTCTGTTTGCTATTACTTTGGTGATGATTTTGTACCCCGTATTACAAAGCAAAATAGGACGGAATATTGAGAAGCTTTGGGCACCTTTCTCTTTGGGGATTAAAGCTAGAAAGGAGGAGTTGGTGCTCCCTCCAATTTTGCTACATTTCTGATATTTCCTCACCATTCTGACTAGATCTTTTTGGATGATATCCCAGCAGGTTATATAGAACCTAGTCGTGAAACCATCAGGCTCGGGGGCTTTATCCGGGTTCATAGCTTGGAGAGATTTGTTGATCTCCTCTGTCGTGATAGGGGCTGTCAACCAACGGTTGTCATCTTCATTTATCATCTTGGGGACCACCGTGAGAGGATAGAGATCTGGTCTAGCAAGGGCCTCTATCTCTTCAGTAAACAGATTTTTATAGAAGGAGTAGGCTGGAAGTTTGATCTCCTCAAATTTTTTGAAGGTTTTCCCCTGAGATTGGATCTCTCTGATAGAGTTCTGATTTTTTCCGGATTCTGCCTGCTTGTGGAAGAAAGAAGTATTTTTGTCTCCTACTTGGAGCCAGAGACTTCTTGACTTTACTCTCCAACACTCTTCCTCTCTTCTAAGAGTTTTGTAAAGATTCTTTTGCAGCTCCAACTCGTCGTTCAGCATCGCTGGGGTGACCGGGGTAGACTCCATACGACGTTGGTGAATCTCCAGGGCCCTTTGGGCTTTTTTCTTTTCCTGCAAAGGGGAGGGTAGTTTCTTTGTCCAGTTTTTGAGATCCACTTTGAGCCTTCTCAGTTTCTCTTCCCAAATGAAGAAAGGTGATCCCGAGACACTCTTCTTCCAGGACTCTGATACCAGCTCGAGGAAGCCTTCCGAGGAGACCCATAGAGGGCTGAAGCGAAAGGGGATCGGTCCCAGGTTTTCTCCAGGGATCGGGGAAAGGGAGATGGGCTTATGATCCGAGGTGCATGCTTGCAGGATTTCAGACGAGGCGAGAAGTCCAAGGGTTAAAAAGGAAGAGTGAACCAGGAAGCGGTCTAAGCGGGCTGCAATGTGCCCCGACCCCACTCTTTTGTTGTTCCAGGTGAAATTTCCTTTGCTGGGTTTGATATCCTCCATATCCCAATCCAGCATAATGTCTTCAACCCACTCTTGTGCAGGGTCTCTTACGGGTGTTCCTCCTTTTTTTTTAGAGAGGGCTAGGGTGACATTCAGATCTCTGGCAAGAATGAGATTCTCATGATGGTTAGTAGCAAGGAAATTATTCAGAGATTCCCAGCAATCTTTTTTTTCCCATAAAAGAACCGGAGCATAAATATTAAAGAGGCTAACCTAATGTCTTGATTCGCGGTGCAGCAACTTCGTGAACAGCCAGTGGGTGGTGCTATGTTCTTCGATCAGGTCTAGCATTGAGGAGTTCCAGAAGGTGGCTAGACCTCTTGAAGCTCCCCTGGCGCTAGCGGCTCTACCTGCTCCTTTTTTCTAGAAATTTTTACTAGTCTGGAAGGTCTCAAGCTCCTCCATCTTCGTCTCCTGGATTAGAAGTACATCCGGGGAAGTCATTCTGACTAGATCTTTGACAGCTTCTTCTTTTAGTTTACTTCCCAACCCTTTGCAGTTCCAGGAGACGTAAAGCATTAAGAACCAGAGGGGGGGGGTGGCTCCTTTCGAAGCCTTGCCTTTTTTTGAAGAGCTGGTTTCTATCATAGCCGGAATGGTATGCTGAAATCCTGCAGTTACGTCCCTGTAATATTTCTCCTCCCTTTTTTTCCTCTCTGGTTTCCTTCCTCTAGGGACCTTCTCAGGGGTTCTAACAGAACTGCTGATCTCCGTGGCCCCCTCATCTGTATTTGTGCTTGTTTCGTAGTTTAAAGGATTGTGCTCCTCATCCGACTTCATGGGTTCATCTGCTGGCGGGGTTTCATTGACCGGAATCGGATTTTCTGGGGCTGGCAGGGACTGAGAGACTATAACGAATGGCTCTTTCAGGGTTTCCTTTGGCTTGTTATCCCCTTCTTTCGGAGGCACCTTCTGAGGGTTTGGATTTGAAGATGAAGGTAGGCTCGCCTGCTCTGGCCTTGGATCTTTGGATTTAGGACCTGGTTTTCTTTTCTTGACCTTTTGCCAACCCTCAACATCTTCCTTTTCTGGGCTTTGGTTCTTTGGGCAATTCCTCTGGAAGTGTCCGTGCTCTTGACAGGTTTTGCACTTGAAGGGAAGGTGTTCATAATCGAGTTTCTGGTAGTGAGACCAGTTGCCCATAGTAAGCTTCACCGCCTCTGGGAGCCCTGCCTCAAGATCCACCTCAACACATATCCTAGCGCAGTTGTAGATGGACTTGTTGTCTTCCTTATCAATGAATTTCCCTATTCCATTCTCTATCTTTTGCAGAGCTTCATAGTTCCAGCAGTGAACCGGCAAGTTGGGGAGCCTGACCCAAACAGGTACCTCCTTTGGTAGTTCCACCATGGGATCGAAGTCTGGGGTCCAGCAGTTCAGATACAGCCCCTGGGTTCCCATAAAATATGGTCCATTTCTAAAAATGAGATCCTTATCTTCCTTGTTTATAAACTAGAAGAGAAAAAAGCCACTGCTCAAAGGGTAGCAGGTAACTCCTTGCTTAAGGTGGGGTTTCTAGTTCCTTTGGACCCAAGCATCGGTGGTTTTTGCTGAGGGCCAAAGTCCCATAAACTGGCCTACCAGCCCTCTCTCAGAGAGAGCCAGGGCTATCTTGATCGATTGCGTATCCTGGAGGGCGATTTATGGGATTTCATCTAGCTTTTTTATGAATTTTGGAACAGAAGAAGGGACCTTGCGCTTGCCTCCGCTGGAAATCAACTTCCTGAACGCGTCCTCTTCTGAGCTCGGAGGGGGAGGGGTCGAATCCCCGCCCCCTGGGATGGCCATGGCCGGATCTGGCTGCAACAGCGAACTCTAGGCACTCACGACGAACCCTAGGCACTCACGCGATTGTAAATGTACATGCCTAATGCATATGAAAGGTGTCATTTTATTGAACTTTCATCTATAAAAATTATGTTAGTATGATATATGCTTTGTTTTTTACTAAAGTACAGTAAGCAGGATAGTTAAATCTTTATAATATTAAAAACGAAATTGCTAGGAAAAATTGAAGATCTTTTAACAAAAGAGAGAGAATCAAAGCTTCATTCAAAGTTGTGCAATTTCCATATGACGAGAATCTAATTTACACTAAATCTCAGTCGATTGAAGGGTCGGATCGAGAATTCCCTAAAGGTGAAAATAAAATCTGGGAGTTCAATTGTTTAGGTCTCCCTAAAGGCGAAAATAAAATCTGGGAGTTCCACTGTTGAGGTCTCGACATCCTAAATAAGCTTCCACAAACCTAAAATAGAGCCAGGATATCAACTCCCTTTAGTTCCAATGTTGTTACAACACAAACTAATTTTATTTTGCCAAAGTTTTTTCTTTAATGTCATAACACGGCTATTCTTATGTTTTAATCTTTTGTCTATAAAAGTATAGCGAATTTTTATCAGATAACTAGTAATATTCATGGGCTAATGCTCAAAGAATTGCTGAGGTAAAATGTCTATACCTGCAAAGAATTGCTCAGCAAATAGTTAGTCAGTTCATGGAATTGCTCAACGAATAGTCACTCCGTCCATGCTTTCAATTGCTCTTTCGTTCATGGAATTGCTCAGCGAATAGTGACTCCGTCCATGGAATTGCTCGGCGAATAGTGACTCCGTCCATGCGTTCAATGATGCTTCTTCAACCTGGTACCATGTAGCTTTTCTTTTCTTCTGCTTTACTAATTGCACCAATTTCTATCATGGATATCCACCAACAAGATGCAATTAACAGAAAAAGAGACAATATTAATAAGTTAGTGTTTAAAGAATTGCTCAATAAATAGTCAACCCATTCAGGGAATTCCTCAGTGAATAGTCACTCCATCCATGCTTTCAATTGCTCGTCCATTCATGGAATTTCTCAGGGAATAGTCACTTTGTCCATGCTTTCAGTGATGCTTCTTCAACCAGGTATGATGTAGCTCTTCTTTTCTTTTTCTTTTCTAATTGCACCAATTTCTATCATGGATATCCACCAGCAAGTTGCAATTAACAAATTAACAGAAAAAGAGACAATATTAATACATACCAATAGACTATATTTTAATTCTTATTATTAATTCAGGAGGAAGGCATGCCAGGAATGCTTCTCTCATCGCAATGATAGACATAAATTAAAAAAACTCACCATGATAGGAGTTCTTGGAGTGCTTCTAACCTTTTCACCATGCCAGGAGTGCTCCAACCTGATCCTGTACGAAGGCCACCTAGTTTGTTAGGGGTAGCCAGAAAATCAGTCGTTAGTTAGCTGGATAGAGTTAGTCCAGTACATCCAGTAGAAAATCCAGCTTTAGTAAGGTAATGTTCTTCATTCAAATCTTAAGGTAATACAATTAAACTAAATTGTATTTTCAATAATACGGTTAAACCCAATTGTATCTTGTAAATGATTCATGCAAGTATAGCTTTTTATGCAAGGGTGTGAGGCGGTGAAGAGAGGGTGCCAGGCGGTGAACTGCAGATGAGGGTTCCAGGCAGAGGTTTCCACGTAGTGTGAGGGTGCCAGACGAAGGTTGCCACACTGTGTGAGAGAATGGCTTGTAGCATCTGCTTCAACTTTAGTGAGAAGCTCGGGTGGGGATGGGGCAGAGCATTGATTGCAGTGTTTGCCTCCAAACTAGCAAATGGGAAATTTTCTTATTATAGACACTGAACAAATAAGGAAATAATATAGCCATCCACCAGAGTTAATTAGTCCCATCAAATGATTGTGGGCTAATCAGAAAATGCAAATGAAATTTATAAAATACTTTTTGATATTCATACATTATTAAATTATTTAAGAAAAGAAAATTAATAAAAAAATATGAAAAAACATTAATAAAATGTCTAACAAACATATTAAAATGCACCTATTAATATACCAAAATGCACTCATTAATAGGCGGTCAACTATAGTTGACCGCCATGCAAAATCTATAGTCCCTTGCCCCTTGCCGCAGGCGGCATGGACTAACAAGAGGAGTTGCAAAGTGGTAAGCCCCTAGATTTAAGGGGTCAGGTTTGTTCTTATGATCAAGCACTTGACAATTTTTCTAATTCTCGATGGAATTGTTTGACAAGTTTTCTAATTTTCCATGGAATTTTTGAACTCTTGGGAAAATACTATGAAGGTCTAGGATGTTAAATGACACAAACTGTATGAATGCAATGATCGTTGTCTTTTATCTCTTGCCTACAGACTACCTTCACATTTAAGAAAGATTATGGGAAAGAGGAATGTGAAGCACAATGGGCTCACTTGAAACACATTTATTCAATGAAATTACCAAACAAGGATAGCTATTGCCTTTGTTTTTGGCACATGTAGGAAAATATTTTTTGGGGGATAGAAACCAAGTATTTTTTATCCTTCCTTTTGTGAAGCAATGTCAAGGCAAGAAATTTCACTACGCCTTCCTACATGCTTTTAACTCTATGTCTCTGGATTTTGATTTTGCAACTATATTTTGATTCAATTGGGCTTGTCTAGGAAGACCCATTTTTAGAAGAAAGTTAGGTCTTCTTTGGGGTGAATACTTCATTCGTTCTAGCCTGCAAGGCCTTGAAAGGTCTGGTCCTTTTAGGGACTCACCTCAAAATACCCTCTTGTACATGAGGAAAATACATCCCACATGATTGTGAGCCTTCACTAATTTTATATTTTGATGTCTCTAAAGAAGCATCGGGTCTAAAATAATTGATTGTGCTCACCTCAAAATACCCAGTTATGCATGAGGAACATTGTTTTTGGCACATGTAGGAAAATATTTTTTGGGGATAAAAACTCAGTATTTTTTATCCTTCCTTTTGTGAAGCAATGTCAAGGCAAGAAATTGCACTAAATTTGCCTACATGCTTTTAACTCTATGTCTCTGGATTTTGATTTTGTAACTATATTTTGATTCATTTGGGCTTGTCTAGGAAGACCCATTTTCAGAAGAAAATTAGGTCTTCTTTGGGGTGAATACTTCGTTCGTTCCAGCCTGTAAGGCCTTGAAAGGTTTGGTCCTTTTAGGGACTCACCTCAAAATACCCAGTTGTGCATGAGGAAAGTGCATCCCACGTGATTGTGAGCCTTCATTGATTTTATATTTTGTGATTCTTACAGACCTATCTTTAAAGAAGCATTAGGTCTGAAATAATCTATTGTGATCACCTCAAAATACCTAGTTGTGCATGAGGAACATACATCCTACGTGATTGTGAGCCTTCATTGATTTTATATTTTGATTCTTACAGGCATGTCTTTAAAGAAGCATCAGGTTTGAAATAATCGATTGTGCCCATTTAAGTAGACTATTACATAATAAAAGTTTCTAGTTTCTATATTTCATTTTGTTCATTATTTATAAGAAAATTTGTTACAAAATATATACTTATTTCTAAGAAAATTTGTTACAGAATGTATATGTGCATGGGAGGTATAGGAACCAACACATGAGCATATACGATGACATGAGCCGCAACAAGCATGTTCTACATGTATGAGTTGAGTTGTTGCAGGCCTATTTCAAGCTATTTTTCAGAGATATGTGATAGCATATGTGTTATAGACCATAATGTTTGTGTTTGTAAAAACAAAGGTAGCAAGTCTCCTTAATATGACTCAATACAAGAGAACATGAGGAGGATGGGAGCGTCCAGCTGAGGAAACCCTAGTCCCCATCAAGTGCATATCGCGGACAACCAGACGCAGAGCTCCCGCGCGGCGCTCATTTAGCAATAAGACAAAGCCCTTCGGCCTCCACTGGCATGATGAAATGGGCATGGAAGAGGGGGGGCAACCCCCCTCTTACAGCAACATCACCACAAATGACCACTCCGGCACTAGAGTGAAACGCCCCACATTTGAGTCGCCCCTGCAGATACGCAAGTAGCTTTTGGCCAGGGAACAAGGCCTCAGGAAGGAAATGGAGACGGAGGCAGGAACCTCCCATTCAAAGTCACCTTGAGGATGGGAACCAGGCAAATGCATTCCACAAATGGAAAAAACACCGTGATACCTCATCAGCTCAACCAGACTAGGAGAACACACACAATTTATGATAGAACATGCCCTTATAGGCAAGTTCCTGGGACTCTGGCCAACAGAAAGGGACCTCAACAAATGGATCAAGCATTGGTGGAACCCCAAAGGGGAGTACGAGGTCCAACTAAGCTCCAAAGGCTTCTTCACCATCATTCTCTACAATCTAGAGGACAAGGACAGGATATTTGAAAATGGGTCATATTTCTTCAACTCAGTAGGGCTATTCTTACGCTTGTGGACTGAAAGATTTAGCCCCGACAAAGAAGACTTCACTATGGCCCCTGTATGGATCTGGTTATACTCCTTACCGCAAGAGTTCTGGTTGGAGGAAATTTTAATGGGCATAGGGAACACTTTAGGACAATACATTAAAGCCTTAGAGGCCACAAGATAGCAAAAATATACCTCCTACACCAGGATCTGCGTCTACATGAACATCTCCAAGGAACTCCCAGGAGCGGTGACACTTGAATACCAAGATGAGGATTGGAAACAAACCTTAGATTACGAGCACATTCCCTTCCGATGCAGGAGATGTCATGAGCACGGCCACCTCTACAAGGACTGCCCCCTGATCAAACAAGCCTCCAAAGAAAACGACAATACACAGAAAGATGGTTTCACCATGGTTGCGTCAAAGAAAAAAAATCCACCAAGGAGGCAGATCCCAAACTCCAGACAAAAAATCGCAACCAAAAATTCTTATGAGACTTTGAACTAGCTGCCAGACGATGAGGAAATCCAAGACCCACACAAGAACTCGCAACAGCCTCAAGAAGATACCCCAAATCCCTCTCCCCCTCCCCAAAGTCGTGAAATCTACACAGAGGAAAGAGGAGACAGAGACGGGGACACCCCAATGCAGCGAGATGATCGAGATCTAGCAGGCATAGATCTAGAAAAGTTAGAGGAGGCCCTAAATCAAAAGGACTTGCAGACCCTTCTAGAAGAACAAATGTGCAAGGTGCATAAAGTATTTCTCAACTCCTCAGCAGGATCCACAACACGACTGGGTATAGCTACGGACTCGAGCTCAGGCTCGAAGAAAATCCTCCGAGAGAACAAAAGATGAGGGTGTAAAACAATGCAACAACTGATGAAGGAGGCGGGCAATCTCATGATAAATTCATGTCAGATTCACAAGCTCTCGGAGGTATACCTCCACCCAAATCCACCCGCTTAATGATGAATATCATCACCTGGAACATCAGAGGACTCAATGGTAGGTCCAAACAAAGGACCCTCTGAGACTACATCAAGGCAGAAAATCCAGACATTCTAATGTTACAGGAAACCAAATGCGCAGGAACATAAGCTGATACCATTTTTCAGCGAATCTGGCGAGAATGCAATTCCATATCA
>CBVK0101784913.1:0-12280 GCA_900067695.1 Picea abies
TACAAGGTTAGAATTTACAATAGCTACGAACTCGAGCTCTGGCTCGAAGAAAATCCTTCGAGAAAACAAAAGACGAGGACGTAAAACAACGCAGCAACTGATCAAGGAGGCAGGCAATCTCATGATAAATTCAGGTCAAATTTAGAAGCTTTCAGAGGTTACAGGAAACCAAATGCGCAGGAACAAAAGCTAAAACCATTTTTCAACGAATCTGGTGAAAATGCAACTCCATATCAACAGACTCTACAGGTGCCTCAGGAGGCCTAGCTATCCTCTGGAACCCCTCCAATATCAGTATCAGCAAATCCTTTTCAACCGTAGGAACAATAACGGCTCACTTCGAGGTCATTGGCTCGAATCAGGAAGGCGCCATCACCAATGTTTATGGCCCCCACAGCCAGCAAGATAAAGACAAACTCATGAAGTGGCTCAAACTAATCCAGACTCTGGTGAGAACTCAAAACTGGATCTTAGGAGGAGACTTCAACATGATCCTATCGCTGGAGGAAAAAACAGGAGGCACCAAAAAACTCGAGCAAGACAGCAGTAAGTTCAAAACTCTCATTGATCATCTAAAGTTAGTAGATATAGAAAATAGCAATGGCACTTTCACCTAGTCCAATCGTAGATTGGGCAATCAACACATTGCATGTCGACTGGACCGCTTCCTGGTCACCAAGTAATTAATGGAGACAAGCTCTTGTCTGGAAAGCCTTATCCTACCAAAAGCCGGTTCATACCACTGGCCTCTTGCCCTCAATCTAGACACAGGAGAGATACCCAAGTATAAGCCCTTTCGCTTTGAAAAATTATGGCTCTCACACCCAGATTTCCAACAGCTAGACAAATCCTGGTGGGCATAGGCAGAAATAGACCATGGTTCCAGTATGTACAAATTCTAGCAACGGCTCAAAAACTTTAAGTAGCTATTGAAACATTAGAATAAGAACAATTTTGGAAACATACTTCAAAGCATCTGGAACATAGAAAGCCAGCTAGTGGATATCCAAAACACCTTCATCTCTGGATCCAGAACTATCGATCTAATGAGAGAGGAGGAGAAGCTCCAAGCACAATTGGAAGAAAGAAGAAAGCAAAAGGAAATTCTATGGAAGAAAAAATTCAGAGTACAATGGCTCAAGGAAGGGGAAAGGAACACAAAATTCTTCCATATAGCAATGATGCATCAGCGCCACGTCAACAGAATCACTCACTTAGAGGACGGCCAGGGCAATACAAACAAAGAACACTCTAAAATCAAAGCTGAGTTGATTAACTACTACCAGGACCTTCTAACGGAAACCAAGGAGGATAGAACAGAATCCATACAAATAATCACCAGGCACATACCTCCACTGGTAACCTCCGAGCAAAACGCTGCATTAACACGGCCTATTACCCAAGAGGAAGTGGACCAAGCAGTAAAAACCATGCCCCCAGGAAAGGCCCCAGGCCCAGATGGGTTCACTGCTGATTTTTTCCACCATTGTTGGGATCTGGTCAAAAAATATGTTTGGGAAGTTGTAGAGGAATCGAGAGCATCAGGCGTGGTCCTCCCATCCCTTAATGCAACCTTCCTAACCCTCATTCTGAAAGAAGAAAGAGTCACAAATCCCAAACAGTTTAGACCCATAGCCCTTTGCAACGTCATCTACAAAATAATAACAAAGGTAGTAGCTAATCGACTCAAACATATTCTAACACATGTCATTTCCAAGGAGCAGGTAGGGTACGTAGAAGGAAGACAAATGATGGATAGTGTCATCCTGGCTCACGAGGTCATCCACTCCCTCAAGACTTCAAGGACCCCAGGTATGCTAATTACACTCGACCTTTAAAAAGCGTTTGATTGAGCCAGTTGGCAATATCTTAGAGCTATCCTCGAATCTTTTGGTTTTGACCAGTGTTGGGTCAATTGGATCCTTAACCTCACTTCCTCAACATTCTTTTCCATCCTAGTAAATGGTGTCCCATCCAAACCTTTCTCACCCTCCCGAGGCATCAGACAGGGAGACCCCCTCTCGCCCTTCCTATTTGTACTTATGGCGGAAGGCCTGGGAAGGTATATCAAGGCAGCAGTCACCGATGGCTCCCTCAAAGGCCTACCACTACACAGCATTCAGCCAGCATTCTCTCATAGTCATTTTGTCGATGACACCCTCCTTCTGAACTCCCCCACGATTCGGGAGGCCAACAAGCTCAACTCCATCCTCTCTGACTTCACTGAAGCCTTAGGCATGTCCCTTAACTATGACAAATCCAAGCTCTACTTCTTCAATACTCCATCCTCTGTTCAAACTCATATCTCCAAACTCCTAGGAATACCCAGGAGCTCCCTTCCGTCTAATTATCTGGGCATTCCCCTCACAGGGGTAGCTGCTAGATCCATCTCCTGGGATAGTCTTCTCCTATCCATATTCAACAGACTAAGTAATTGGACCTTTATACCCCTCAATATTTCCTTTCGGCTAGTCCTCCTCAAATCAGTTTTGCAGGCTCTTCCTACCTATCTCTTCACTGTCCTGGCTGCTCCTAAACAAGTCATTAGAGCCATCAGAAACCTTCAGTGAAAATTCCTCTGGCATGGCCACCAACCCAACAAGAAATGGGCGTTAGTAAATTGGGACAAACTCTGCATGCCAAAAAGCCAAGGAGGCTTAGGCCTTCAGGACCCGGGGAAGCTCAATCAAGTTATGGGAGCCAAAATCTGGTGGCGCTGGCTAAAAACTCCAACAGCAGCCTGGGCACAAATATGGACACAAAAGTATGCCCCGCTCACACCAGCTAACCAGCTAATCAGGCATAACAATAGAATTCAAGGCTCTAACATATGGAACACAGCATGGCAAAATCATACTCTGGTCCATAACCATGCCTTTTGGGAGGTCCGAGATGGAGAGAGTGCCATGTTCTGGCATGACTCTTGGAAGCAATTCAAACCCCTGAATGAAATGGAGGACCTATCCACTCTCAAGGGTGCCCTCAATCCACATACCTCCTTAAGGGTTAAGGACCTTTGGAAACCTCAAGGACAACACCTTCCCTGGCGCCAATGGAAAACCTCCAATCAAGACCTTGGAGTTCCAGAGAATCTCAATCTGCAGAGCTGGCATTCTCAAGCCAACAGCCGGAAAATACCCAAAAGACAAGGGTCGGACATCCTGAGATGGGGATACTCCATAGTTGGGACCTTCACAATAAAAGAAGCCTACTTCCTACACAGCAACTCCCAAGGCAAAACCAAGGAGCCCATATGAAGCAAAGTCTGGAATTCTACTCTCTAGCCTAAGGTTTCCACCTTCATGTGGTTGGTGGTGCACAATTGAGCCTTAACCTGGGATAACCTCAGGAAAAGAGGCTTCATTGGACAATCCCTTTGTGTTCTCTGCTACCAACAAGAGGAAACCAAAGAACATCTCTTTAATGGATGTTGCTACAGCCAACAAATCTGGGATCAAGGCGCGCAAATCATGCGCAAATCCAACCAACACCGAAGCAATATCAATGACACAATAGAGAACTGGGACCACATCACCTACAACAACCCTCTTCTAAATCACATATGGCAGCTTCTACCAGGATTCATCCTCTGGCAACTTTGGAAGGAATGAAATAAAAGAATTTTCCACTCCCAAGCTTCCACGCCAGAAGTCACGTGGGAGAAAATCAGCTCACTAATCAAGGAAACAGTCAGGAGTAAATCATGGAAAGCAGAGGACCTCAACTGCAACCCTGAGGAACAGAGAATTCTTCAACACTGGCACCCCATTCTAATCAATCAACCAGCACCAAGGACTTACAAGCATCAACAGATCAGCCCAACCACCTGGTCCCCCCCTTCATCACACTTCATCAAAGTAAACTTTGATGGAGCCTCCAAAGGCAACCCGGGAACAGCAGGATATGGAGCAGTGATCGGAGACTCAACAGGAGAGATCCTAGGTCTTGTATCTGGCTTCCTAGAGGAAACAACAAACAATGTGGCAGAGTTAACAGGACTATTGAGGGGTCTCCAAGCAGCTATGGATAAATATTACCACGAAATTATCTTGGAGGGTGACTCACAAATCATCATCCAGCTAATCACCAAGATTCTTCATGGAAGCCACCCTTCAAAAATCTCACCAAGATGGCGACTCTCCGGATTGCTAGAAGATTTCAACAGCCTCCTCCAACCCCATCTCGGCATCATACCCTCCCACGTGAAGCGAGATGCAAACAGGGTAGCGGATTGCCTAGCAAATGAAGCAGTCGAAATGGAAGTCAATTACTCCTGCTGGGAGGACCACGTCGCAGAGCGCTCAGACATCTACACTAGGTGCCAAACCTTAGCCACCAGAGACTTACATCCCCCAGATGGGGTGCCACATAGAAAATCAGAGCCACACGGATTGATGCCAGGACGCAATATTAATGCATCCACCGGCGACCATCCCCTCAGCCATTAACACCCCATGGATTACTGCAGCCGTAACCAAACGATGAGCCTCTTCGCGCAAGGGACTAGTACCAGACACCAACGCACTCAGCACCAAGCCTTAATGGCTATGGCGGTTGCGATTGCCCTCCTTCTTATCACCGGAATTGATAGAATCGAGCGGCAGTCATCCATAGCAGATTTCATTCCACCAGAGCAACAGCAGTTCACTCCACCGGAGCAGAGATTCAAGGTCCCATCGAAGCTCTGGAACAGAGCAGTCCATCTGCAAGGAACCCTGGTCATCTCCAGGGTCTCCACCATGCCCAGGGCACGAGGAAAGTCGCGCAGGGGTGCCGCTTGGTACATGGCCAAGTCTTGACGCCAGAGACAGAAGAAGTTTGAGCAGGCACTAGCCATGGCGTCCACTCAAAGGCGTAGGAAACCACGAACGCCTCCCATGGCGTACGTGGAAGAAATTGCCTTGGAGGATGCCATGCAGAGCTATCCCAAGCTCCCTCTGTTTATAGTCCTAGACACTTGGAATCCACCCACTGAGTTTGGATCGGAAAACAAGCCTCTGCCTACGGACATTCAGCCTGGTTTCAAAGCCGACAGCCCAGAGGAGCATTTTGCCACCTGTTATGTCGAAGAAGAGACCCCTCCCAATGCAACCAAGGGGGCGGCAACCCAGTCTCTCAACCACTCGGAGCAGTCAAGCAAAGAAGCAGCGAAACCCAGACACCCCACCTCCGTCGACATCCACTGGCAGAAGCAGCCACCCTTCACCGACTCGGGGTACCTCGCTCTCATCTTCGAGCTGAGAAGTCTGATGGATGACCAGGTTTTTCGCCTTGCCAGAATTGATCAGCGGCTTGACATGCTTTTCGCAGCCCACTCCAGAACTCCACCACAGAGGCAATTCCCAACGTGTGCACAGACCTACGTGCTTCCAGCAGGCTGGCGACAACATGGGAACGAGGAGAAGTGCACAGGAAACAAGGTTCAATGATGTTCTCGGTTAGGAGTCTCTTTCCTGTTCTGAACTAAGATTTGGTTCAGTTAGTCTTTTAGTTTTCTTACAACTAGTTTATGGCATACAGTTTAAACTTCATAAGTGACAGTCCTGGTTTCCTTCGGGTAGGACGGAACCATGTCTATTTTGTTAGATGGGAAACACTTGGCACAGGATGCCCAGTTGTCTCAGTTTCCTGTTTAGGCGGGATAGTTGGCATCACAAACAGTTACTGTACCTTTCTTATCATAATATAACAGGTTCCATCTTTTTTACTTAAATATATATATATATATGACTCAATACAAAAACAATATTTCATTTTGTTAGTTATTTCTAAGAAAATTTGTTACAAAATATATACTTATTTCTAAGAAAAATTGTTACAAAATATATATGTGCATGGGAGGTATAGGTACCAACACATGAGCATATATGATGACGTGAGCTACAACAAGCATGTTCTACATGTATGAGTTGAGTTGTTGCATTTCAGGCTATTTTTCAGAGATATGTGATAGCATATGTGCTATAAACCATAATGTTTGTGTTTGTAAAACCAAAGGTGGAAAATCTAAAGAAAAAATCCCTCTCTCCAAAATTGTCTATGAGAAAACTGGATACTACAGACTAAAATGTTCATCTTATCATAAACACACTTAATATAACTTTCTTGAGAAGAGGATGATTAAAAATTGTCACTACAAAATATACTAAAACCCCTATCATCTCAACTTAATGTCAAAAAATGCGAAGAACAAATGTAATAAAGTTACCAAAGTCCCCAAACATTGGTACACTTGGGTTTTGAGAGGATACATAGGTTGGTACACTAGTGTCAACATGTCTAGGTAAATTTCATTAGTGGACAACATGTATACCTAACCCCAAGCCATCTAGGTGGATCAGACTTGGTAGCCTCTTTGACCAACAATACTTGGGCGTGGCAAGTCAAAACACTTGAGATAACCCTTGAGATTCAAAAAAGATGCCATCAATTATTTTTTCATTACTAAGTTTTTAATGTCATTTGTTGACTTAATGTGATCCTTCTAACATTGTTATGGGTATTATCCTCATCTAAGATAGTAAACAATTGATGTTTGAAAATTTTCAAGTAATGAAACAAAACGATTGAATGTTAGCTATGTTGCATCGGTTATCCAAATGACAATATCTTACTGGTAATAAATTCTAAGTCCACAAACGACCAATCACCCAATCATAGTAAGACAATTACCACAAAATTATCAATGAAGACAATAATTTAAGTTAAGAGAGGGTAGCTAAGACTTGAAAAAGCAAAAAGTACAAACTCAAAAATAATGGTAAGAATAAAAGTACTTAGTTTTTAAATTATGGGAATACATATCTTAGATACAACATTAAATATAAAAAATGAAAAATAAAAAAGTTGAGAACATTGAGAACATAATAACACTAGTATGCATAGAAACCAGTAAACCTAAAAGCATCATACAAATTTAGAATGTTTAAAGCACTATAAGATATTTATAACATCATTCTAGCACTTCTAATAAGTTATTATGTGACACCGGTGCAACAATGAAAATATTGCTTACAAAATTAACTAAGCAAGTCCATCATTCATAAATAAAGATCCAAAACACAACAACGATCTGGATAATTATTATTTCTAGGCAAATCTACATAAAAGTCATTGTAAAATCACAAAAAGAAAATGGAAATATAACTTACAAAATTAGTTAACTAACTCCATCATCCATAAATAAAGAACCAAAATACAAAAGAACCATCTAGATCATTATTATAACTAGGCAAATCTAAATAAAAGTCATGGTAAAATCACAAAAAATTATGATGCAAATAGAGACAAAATCAAAATAAAATTTTAATGATGGATCCTAATAAAATTATTGTTGAATGGTGCCACCATATATGGATGCAAGTTTAGCTTCGATTGTGGCAAGAATGAAAACTTCTACATGCCATCTGGATGACTATTAGGTGTAGGCAAATCCAACTTCGATTGTGGCAAGCCTAAAAATTGATTAAACTACATGACATTTGGATGACTATTATGTGTAGGCAAATCGAAAGAAAGGTTATGATAAAATCACCAAAAATGATGACATAAACAGAGAGAAAATCAGAACAAAATTTGTAATGATGTCTCCAAATAAAATTAGTGTTGTGTTGTGTTACTAAAGAATTATTGAGAAACACGAAACACATAGATACTAAACAAATACCTCTCATTCTGGTTAAAGTGAGTTCCATGGAAGAAAGTAACGACAACCAACCAAGCATCACTATGCACAGCAACCATTGAAATCCAATCTTTCCTCTTCATGCCATTTCTTGCAAAATTGATACCTAGAGCTTGTTCTGGGAAATGTTGTACATGTCCTCAAAGCATGATAAGAGTGGAATCGATTTAATTATTATAAATATTATTTCATAATTCGATTGAATTTATATATTAAACATATTAATTTCAGAAGTAGCTTTTACATCAACTTCTTCTTTATATGATGAATTATTTCTTCTTTATATGATGAGTTATGACAATAATAATTGCACTTTCAAATAAGAAGTAGAATTATACTTTTGTTTTCAGGTATAGATTAGTATTAAAGGCATAACAATAAGACATACCGCTGATATTGTTTTAAAATGTTCTCAATTTACATACCACTGATATTATATTTTGCCTCTTCAAAATTGAGTTTCAAAGTCAAATGTTTTAAGAATTAGTTGATGTTAGAATTTCCCGTGGCTACATTTTGCATTGGAGAAGAGCATTCAGAGGATTATACTATAGTTGTAACGTGGTAAAATATAACGTGTAAGCTTAGTTTGGACATGCGGAGTATGATAAGAAAATGTGGCAGGTTACCCTTTACTTGGTTCCCACCAGCCAACATTCACCATGGGTAGCCTGTTCGGGAGTTACAAAAGCTGCAAAATTGGTCATTGAGAGAACTAGTCATGTTGGTTCAGTTCTAGCCATGACGCACTTCATAAATTTTTGAACTAATATCCTATACTCAGGGACATCATCAATAATAGATGCATTAGCATGGGCATATGCATTAGTGGTGGGAAGCAACACATTGGAAGAAATAGCGCTAACTCTCTCTCAAGTCGGGAGGGTGGTCCGGTTCAATCATGTGTATGGAAGAGGGTGTTTGAACTGTAGGAAATCGAAGGAAGCAGTAGCGCTAACTCTCTCTTAGGTATGGAGGGTAGTCTGGTTCAATCAGGTGTATGGAAGAGGGTGTTTGAACTAAATCGAAATAGGGAGTTGATGAAGCCTTTCTTTGGGTTACCACACAGAACGAATCAAGACCCATTATTGCAGTTATCGGTTCAGAAGGAAGGCACGACATGGTATTTCATCCTTCTCTCCTTCTGAATATGGGAAATATTCCCGCTACGCATGGATTTTAGTATAAAAGTGAGGGGCTTATCTACTTATTTGACTTTAGGAGGGCCCTTTCTGGTTGGCTTTACATATGGATTAATTTAAATGGGTGATGTATTTCCTCCTGCTTTTGATTGGTTCCACAATGAGATTCAATTTATGGAAGTTGGGCCACACGCGTGCTACAATGGGAAGCAAGGGTTAAGCACTCATAGACTTTGGAAAGATGGAAATATAAACTTGTAACAGACGAGAGCACCCAGATTTAATCTAGAGTAGTTGGGAGATCATATTGGAGGTCGAGAGTGGATGTTGGTTGGCTTGCTTGCTGACAGGGAGGTCCAATATGGAAGAAAAAAAAAACTAAACTTCGTATTGAAATAGCTCTGTTAGAAGGGTTTTCCATTGAGCAAGTTCAAGATGAGTGTGGCAAGAGGGGTGAGTGTTTTCTCTTAGCCCATAGCCTGGGTCGGCTCGTTAGATTGTTTTAGTGCCCGTCCATCTAGATCGTCTTCATCGGCAGTTAGCTTTCCCCCTTAAGTCCATCATCCTTGAGTACAAGTACTTCTTGTAGCCAACCATCAAGAGGCATCATGCAAGGGAACTCATATTGGTTTATGGGTTCTTAATAGTTTCTGAGACTTGCATTCCAGGAGAAAGGTTACGGGGACCTTTAGCTAGCCAACCAACAGCTGCAAATCAAAATGGTCGAGGTGTGCACTTACAAAGATATTTAGGTGCACCAGGAAAAGCAAGGCTCAAAAAGGGTATGGTTTTGAGGAAGGGTTAAAAAGGGTACATACATAGGAGATATGGCTGGTGAGTGTTTTCTTTACATCAATACCACGATGATTTATGAAGACTTCATAAACATAGTTGTTTTTATTTCCCTGTGAGGGGGATGAGAAGGATGGAGCATCACAATCTGCGGTCAAGTTAATATGTGCCATTAGATACGGAATAAGAAAGAAGAAGCAAGATCCAAGATGTTTTCCAAAGATTGAGAATGCACTTGTGAATTGAAATGAGGTGTTGTGAATTGAGGTTTGTATGTCGTCTCCCTAGGTATCATAAGAATTTTTTTTTTATGATTGTTGAATTTATATATTTCTAATCAGTACTGAAAATTATTACATGAAGTTATTTCTAATTAGTACTGAAAATTATTACATGAAGTACTAACACAATTCATAATCAAAATAAATAAAATTACAGGCCACCCATATTCAGGCAACAACTTGTGAGAATATTTTAGTGTACATGCCTGCAAAAGGGAAGGTAAAGAAATGTAAACTCGAGTAAGAGTAAGTAGGGTGAATTTTTTTTTGTGAGGGAGAGAAATTACTGTAAAATTGAAGGAAACTCACCACCTATTTTGGAGAAGTGAAGCACACAATCCAACAATGTCATCTTGGTGATAATGGAGGTGGAAGGTCAGATTGTTAGGGCAGTCAACTCTTGTTGCCAATGCGACTGATCGAGGCAACTCGTGCCAATGCAACTGATCGGGGCACCTCCGAACAAGATCAACTTATATCATGATAGAGCACATGCCACACGGAGAAGAGAAACGAGGAGGCTACAGGAGGAAGAGAAATTGGTTAATGTCTAGGCGCCACAGGAAGAAGAGAAACTGGTTAATAGCTAGGAAGCTTCGAACGAGATGGACTCCTATCATGGCAGAGCACATGACACAGAGCACACACCACAGGAAGAATATAAACGGGGAGGCCAGAGCACACACCACATGAAGAAGATAAATGGGGAGGCCATATTAAGAAGAGCAATTGAATAATGGCTATTATATTAGGTTCCAAGATACACATCTTATTGTACATGTGTTATCTCATTGTACAGGTGCTCGAATTAGGTGTTATAATTAGAAATTCCCCAACACGGGTTGGACACCTTAATCTTGCATGCAATCTTTGACACCACAAAAGAGACAAGATTAAGGTTTATGCACTATGGGGATATATCAAACATTTAATGTTTGCTAATTAATGCTAACTTGGAAGTTAGCATTAATCCATATTACTTCATCTTCGGATATACATACATAAAATTTCCTAAGTTTAAAACCAAACAGCCTTGATATGAGGCCAAATAAGGCCTCAAATTTTTCCATTGGTTAAAAAATATGTTGTCCCTATTTGATAAGCTAAGAAAAAGTGTTAAATGGAAAAATAAGCTAAGACTTTGGAATAAATTTTTTGATTCGCGTGCAGAAACTAAGAAATATGTCTATCTGTTTACAATAATCCCTGTTGCCTGAAGGCAGGGACTAATAAAGTAAAGATTTCCTAGCAACTTTAGTATATTTTCTAAATGTCTCCAAATATGTACTAAATATAATACATAGCCATATAAAATAAAATAAAGATGTCCTAGCAACTTTAGTATATGTACACCAATTCGAACATTTTGCAGAGAAGCTTCATAACCAATCAAGGATGTTGTAGCACATTCATACCAAATAGAAATCCACCAATTTTGAGATGTTGCAATTATATAAAAAACACAACAACAAATAATTTTCAAAAGCATAACAATATTACAAATGATTTGCATATGATACATGATTGTCAAACCAACTATAAGTTTTCTTGCAAAAACGCTAGCATTTAAGTGTTCTTGCAATGGTTTTTAGTGTTGGATAAAAAAATGTGCTAAAAAAGGATTGAATTGGTTTATATGCTAAAAGAAATATCTATTGCAAAAATGTCAATGCCAACATTTTAATGTTCTCACACTATTGTTTAATGCTAGATAAAGAGTGTGCTACAAAAATCTCGTTAGATATGATCTTCTTAGCAGTGTTACATCTATATCCTAGTTTTGGTATGACTATAGTTCACAACAAAATTGAGTGCAAGAATGCATTCAATGAACTACAAAATTGAAATTGTGAAAGATTTTAGGAGAACAATGTTTTGAAATGAAAGATTTTAGGAGAACAATGTTTTGAAACATAAATTTTCTAATTGAAGTTTTTTTTTGCAAAAATATAGTAAGGAATTTCTCATTTTGTGAGGTTTCTCTCTACATTAACATTTGTATTATCATGATTAAGTATGAATTTGCCATGAAAAAAAATGTCGCGCAACATGTAGAGTGTTAGAAAAATAGGACCGTGGAGCAATAAAATAAAACAAATGCGGAAACAAAACACAGAAGCGTCCACCAGAGAAATTGCCAGGTCCTTCCTTTATTATTATCCAGCAAATTAAGGGATACAACCTACAGCAATCTCATTGTAACTTCCTCTTCTTTCTCTCACAGTCTCCTATCTCAGAATACAATATTCGTCATAGTGCATAGCTGCAATACATTTCCCTCATAATAGAGGGTTGCCTTCTAGGGAAAAAAACCCTAACATAATTTCTATAGTTAGATCTGCGACCTTATAATGAATGGTACAGATTTACAATGAAATTAC
>CBVK0101784914.1:0-13789 GCA_900067695.1 Picea abies
TACAATATACATTTACAAGGCAATTTTTCCTTCGGGGGCTTCGCCCCCGAACCCCCGCTTGCCCCTGGACCCCACGGAGGGGGTAACCCCCCTCTACACTCCCCTGCGTGGAAGAGTGTAAATAATTATGGGTTGTAAATACTTCATGGGGTATAAACACAGTTGAAAACAAAAGACCTCTTAATCAAGAAGATAATCAGGCTCCACAACCAACATAGAGGACATCATATTTGTATTTTAGGTAATCTTCATATGATAAAGTTCACAAATTCAACAATAGTTTCCTTAAGATGTCATGTCTAAGAGTACATGGTACTTTTTCATTTTATGTGTTGTTTATGGTACACTTTAACTAATGTAAATAGTTTAAAGGGGTTTTAACTTGACATTTGACATAATGTAGCATTATTCCTTGTATTGATCCAAAATATTCTATTGTTGTATTGAATTTTGAGCATATAGGATGAAAATGATTGGAATATATGTTTGGTACTACCATTGTGCCATAAACCTATTGACATTGTTCAATATATTTGTTAGTAAAAATTTCTTTAATAATAAGTGCTACCCCCCAAGGGGTTATAACTTCAGAGGTACCCTCACAGGGTGTCATGTTGTTGTTTTGCATGAGTTGTCTTGCTCATCTTCTCCAGACTCGGAAAATTCTTCTCATTATCTCCATCAAATGCATGATTGTGCTAGCTCAACTATGGTATATCTCATCCTCCTCCCGTCAATCCTCAGATGGAAGATGCACTTTGGATGGTATATTGTGGTTTCACTTGATCTATCTTGATATTCCATGTATTGGTGGTTCATTTGGATGTCATGTTATAACTTCCTAGTTAGTCATGAAAGTGGTAAACATTAAAGTAAAATCCAATAGCACTTCATAACGTACATAGTTTTATTATTTGCCTCATTGTACCTCGAGGGACCATATTTTTCCCTCCGAGGTGTTGTCATTTCTCAAGTCAGCATGTACTACTAGGTAACTAGCCAAGATATCATTTTCAACTTCCTAACCATTCTAGACACTTTCCACTTCCTTGTTTGATTTCATTATGTCCATAAAAAAGTTATCTTGATCGTGTATGACTTATAAAAGGTTAAAATAAAGGTATAATGATGAAATATTCAATTAATAATGCCCAAAAAGGCTAGAGGTAAGAGCGATAAAGTCAAAATCCAAAAATGTAATCTTGAGCAATGCCACTTCGCTATGAGGCCAATGCCCCTAATCCCTAAATTGTCTATGAATATCTAAAGAAAAAGGGACTTGTTTGATAAATTGAACATATAAATAAAAATGCATAAAGGGGTCGTAAGAAACAATGCCAAGGATAGGTAACTCAATGCTAAAGCTCCCTCTTGAAGGTTATTGTATAAAAAAACCTAGCTCATGAAATCTAGATCAATAAATAAAAGGACCTATGCATACAAATGACTTTGAGGGTCATCACATGAAGTTTTTCCTTCCCCTTTTCCATCATTATTGATAACATTACCTATATTTCACCTAGATACTTGGGAAATGCTTGTTGTCTTTGGACTTGTCACATGTATAAGGGTTAATGTTGTTCCCCTTTAGTACAAATTTCACAAATATTAAAACTAACCCTTATTGTTATGTTGTTCTAATAGAGATCACTAAGTGTGTGTCGCCTAATGGCTTGCCAAGAAACTAAACCCATCACTTCAAGTGGGTACCTTGCATTGGTATCCATGTACCATACATCGAGATTTGTGACATTGCATTGGGATCCATGATGCTACCTTGGGATCCATGTATCCCCTCCTTGGACCACACATGGGAGCCTTTGATGCATTTGAGAAGGTGGTTACAACTTGATGCATTTGAGAAGGTGGTTACAAGTTGTTGGAGTGGTTACAAGTGGTTATGTTGACCACCAGATGATGTGGCCTTGACCATGATGATTTTCTTGAGGAGTTCCCATACTGAGGAGACCACACATACCACTTGCATTGAATCCTTACCTTACAAGGCCCACACATGTGGGAGTGACATCACATTTGTGAGGTGCTTATTTCTTCTTTGGTCCATCTCCTAGGTTTTGGGAGTTGATTAGAGGGACGTTTGAGTTCATGGACCATGTTTGACCCATTCTTCACTCCTTTTGGGATGTTGGAACACTCTTTAAGGGATTGCATCTCTTCTAAGCCTCTCTAGCCCATGTGTGTGGCCTTTTATGATGTATTTTGGACCATTTGAGAGGTCCTTTCTTGCATTGCAGGGTTTTGAGGGATATTTTATCTCATATATTGTATTTTTTCCATGGTTTTGACAGGACCAATGGTTTTGATCTCATGGTATTGCGCTAGCACGTGGTATTGTTCATTGTATTGAGAAGGCTCCTTAGCTATGAAAGGAGGAGACCTCTCTCATTTTCTTTGTTGGAGATTAATGAGAAAAATTGCTTAAACAAGTTCATGGCTATGTGTGTGTGTGTGTGTGATATTTTAGGCTATTGTTCAAGGGTTTTATAAAATGGTTTTAAGTTTGTTGGAGGAAAAAAGCTACTACAAGGCCAAATAAGTGCAACTTTCTCCACTTGGAGGGGCAGACACAGAATATATTTCTTGCCATATTTCCCTTTGGCCATTGAAGAATTTTCTTTTGGTATTGAGGTAGGATGTCTAGGTGATCCAGATTTTATGAGCAGAACGAAATGAATACAAATTATTAACAAGTTATTAACACAAAATAACAGAGATACAGTAAAACTGGTTTTCTATTCAATAACGAAATAAGCTGAAACTGTAAAATGCAGTGGAAACAAGCTTGCTGGAATGGTGGTAGCTTATCTCTGAGAAGAGATGTGACGGCAACGCGCATTCACAAGAAGAGAGTTAGAATGAGGATCTGAAGGCCTTTTTACAATAAGCAAGAATGAAAAAAACCCTAAACATCCAAAAACCTAACCCTAGGAGATGAAGCGCCAAAAGTCATGTGGGCCTCGTTTGGGTAAGTTAGTACATCAACTTCCCGGGGTCATAACTTTTGCATACGATCTCTGTTTTAGGTGTGTGATAGTTCGTTGGAAAGGTATCATCGAGGAGATTCATTTTGGGGGATCAATCATGCCTTTGGCTATGATTGAGAACCTAGATCTCAAAAAACCTTCATTTAGGCCCTCAAATGGCCCCGGAAGTTAAAACATGCTAAAATAGTAAATTGCCAAAATTGCCAGAAAACTGTTTTGAGCCAATCGGAAAAGGTGGGTGGCCACCAATATCCAACTAGATCATTATCAGAGTGGTTTCCTTCAAAACACATTTTAAACACTGGAAGGTAGATCCTAAATAAATGAGTAGACAAATGGCTCTCTCCACAATTGAAGATCCCTTATTTGATGGAACAAATTATTCTTCATGGAAAGAAAATATGAAATAGTATTTGAAGTCAAGAGGATCTAGAGTTTGAAATTCAGTAGTAATAAATCCCTGGGATTTAACTACATCAAAGAATCTATCAAAGATTACAATCCAAAGAAGAGAAACGAAGAACAATGAAGTGGCATTGAAGATTCTTCTCAATGGATTATCAGATATAGTCAAGGAAAGCATAGGACTATCCACATCCGCCAAGGACTTATGGATGAAGTTAGAAAATATGTATCAAATACAAATTAAAGACACATAATACATTCCTATCAAGGATGAATATGAAGACTCGGCCATAAATAAAGGTAAATACTCTCCACAATATTTTGATTGCAATAATGTTGATATTGAATCCTTCCCTGCAAATGAAGAAGAAGACTCGGATATAATAAATGAATGCTTCATTAGCATTTATCTCATGGAAGAAATAAAATAAGAACTATCAAATGTCAAACAAAAGGTTGATTGGAGTCTCTGTTAATACTGCTATGACCATAATGAATCAGACTATATCTATCTTCATGAATACATTAAAGAATTTCTTGAAAATAGTCAAAAGCATGTCTTGCAAATAAAGGAAATGCTCAAGAATAATGAAAAGATAATATATGAGTAGGACAATCAGTTATAAGAGAAGCAAGAGGATATCGAGAAGCTAAAGAAAGAAATCAATCAAGCAAAAGAAAAGAAGAAGGAATATGATGAGCTTAGCAATCAAAGGAATATCCTGGAAATAAAAGAAAATATCAAAGACAATGAAGAAATCAGATCTGAGCAAAAGATTCCATTAGAAGAAAGAGAATAATATATCAAAAGACCAAAAACAAAAGTTGTTGATCTAACAAAAGAAAAGGAAGAGGAGATTGAGAGACTGAAAAATGAAATGAGTCAAGAAAAGGAAGAGGAGATCGAGAGACTGAAAAACAAAATCAGTCAAGTAAGAGAAGAAAAAAAGAAAGATGATGAGCCAAACAAAAGCCTTGCAGATCTGAAATAACTAAGGGAAACCTATGTCAAACTTAAAATCCAACTTGAATAAGCCAAAAGAAGGGAGGAGGTAGTGAGGAACCAGTTGGACAAAAAGGAAGAATCCTATCATGAGCTGGAAGCAAAAGTTGTGGATCTTATAAAAGAAGGTTGAGAAGTAAAACACCCAAATCATGTTCTTAAACAAATCCATGACCCTGGATGAGATCTTGGATAGTCAGAGATCACCAAAATAAAAATTGGGTCTTGGATACAACAAGGAAGAAATAAATACTCCTAAGAAACTTGATGCAGGTCCTTCATTTGTAAAAGGTGAAAATAGTTTTGACAAAGCTCCTTCATTTGTAAAGGATGAAGACAGGTCTGACACAACTCCTTCATTTGCAAAAGGTGAAAGCAGATATAACTCAGGTTCTTCACATTCAAGAAATAAAAGCAACACTACAAATTTAGAGGATCAGATCAAGGAAGACATCCATAAGCTACTCATATACCTCAAAGCAAGTTCAGAAGAGAGACGCCTTCATGGATGAAACAAAGAAGGTATGAGAATGTTTTTAACGGTTATTGTTTTTCTTGTAATGAATATGGACATAAAGCCTTGAATTGTAGGCATCATGAAAGAAAAAAATTTGGTAGGTTCAACAACAATATAAGATGTTGGAACTACAATCATATTGGACATATTGCTGCACATTGTTACACTATGAGATGCTACAGTTGTGATGGATATGGCCACAAAGCCTATAACTGTTGGAACTCAAGAAAATAGTCAGTGAGAAATTCTTCATACAATACAAAAAAAGGATTAAATGAAACATGGAAGAGAAATGAAGTTGTAGTAATAGAAGATTAGAAAACAAAGTTCAAGAAATCAGGACACTCACAGACATGGATAGAAAAGACTAAACACGTGAACATGAGTGAAGTTAATTGCTGCAAAAATAATTGCATTCATGTGACAAACATAGTATAAAGTTGTCTCAGACAACTTTAGAGCAATGTACAGTAAATAAACAGCTTGGATAAAGATAGATACATCTGGTTAGAGACCAATGAGAATCAATGAGTGGATCCAAGAGTCATTTGAATAAGATGAGATACAATTGCACAGTGTTCCAGTAGGACAGTGGCATCCACTGAGGTAGAATTTTGATGTACAAAATGAGGTACATGACATCCTGTAGAAATAACAAGAGGGGAATAGTTAGTAAAAGCTCAAGGGAATTTTTGGTTAGTAAATAAGAAAGTAATTAGATTAAGTCTTGAAAAGACTCGATCACTACAAAAAATTGTATCATGAAGACTACTCATTTGAAACACAAAAATCCCAATCAACTGAGATAAGAAGTTAGTTAACAGGGGAAGAAACCTTGTCAGGAAGAACTACCTTTTCAAAAATAAAGGGGGAGAGTAGTCAGAAACAGAGAGAGAGCATATTGACAGGGGGAGTCATTCAGCTATGGCAGGAAGAACATGATTTACCCAAGTTCATATTCTAGTCAGTAACATACAAAGATTTACCATAGGAGGAAAAACCCTTTGCCATTGGTGTCAAAGGGGGAGAGAAAACTTCATACATAGAAAGCATCATCACATGAGGATTTTTTTATATGAAGTTAGTGTGTTTCCCTCAATGAAAAAGGGGGAGATTGTTGGACATATTGTCATTGATGTCAATAGTCAATGTGATGATTTGTTGTTAATGATGAATCGCCATAGATGAGATTTTCATTGATGTCAACAGTATATTTGTTAGCAGAAGATGTCAAATAGTATGCAGGTATCAAAAGCGCAAGATCAGGAGGAGGAGAAAACAAGAGGAGTGAATAGTATGAAGATCAAATATCAGAAGCAAGAGCACATTGCACAGTATATCAGGTAGTAGAAGAAGCAAACAAGATGAAGCAATTCATGATTATTGTTGATCACGATAGGATCAACAATGTTCCTATGATCAAATATCAGGAGAATTAGCGACTGACTATCAGTGAATAAAATAATGCACATACATTTATTAAATCTCAGGAGAGTTAGCGAAGGAAGAGCACATTGCAGAAGTGTCGTCGGGATCGATGGAAAATTGAGAAGTCGACCAATGCATATCAGAGTGAAGAAGCCTCAACAAACTTCTAATCAAGGTTGACTATGTTGATCATCTAAATATAACAAATATCGATCATATGAGTGATCGTGGGCTTGATGAACATTAGAGGATCGTGACCGTCGAATCAACAAGCCAGATCAACATCAGGGATAAATTACGGAGAGAAAAAGAAGAATTAAACTACTCGTTAGTTACAATCCTGTAATCCGGCTAGATCGTCAGATTACATAACTTCAAATATCTATGACTGCGGTTGATCCAACTAACGACCAGTTTAAGTCAGATTAAATTGTGACCGTCGGATGTGCAATCGCCAAATATACGACACGGATAGATTGCAAAGATTGAAAGGAGAATTAAATATCATGCTTGCTCCAATCCCGCAATTAGTTAGGACCATTCGATATTATAGATTCAAATATCAATGATTTTGGTTGACTCACAAATAGTGCACAACTTACAATTGCAGAGTTTGGGTGACGAGTTAAATCACTCGCAAGTTGTGGTTATGCAATCATCATCGACCATTGATCTACTTTGAGTGTCCTCATGACCATTGGATCACATTTTAGTGGAAGGTCAGGATAAGATAAAAGGGATAAAAGTTTGATTATCCGAATACCCCTCAACCATTGGATCAAACCCGAATTCCCTTCAACCGTCATATCATTTTCGAGTGGAAGGACAAGATAAGCAAGATAAGATCTGAGATCTCATTTGTAAGAATTTGTAAGATAAGATCTGAGATCTCATTGGATCATTCTAAGTGGAAGGACATGATAAGATAGCACAATTGCATCGCATAAAGATCAAGTCGTCGATCTAAGATCCTGATCAATGAACAACATTCACTTTGGATCTAAAGTTGCGAGGAGGTTATGCTATGAAGAAATCTCACCTCAAGAATTCAATTTGAGATTTGAAATACCCGAAGCCCAGAAAATTAAAATGAATAAGAACCATCAGATTTGGAGGACATGCAATGACCATTTGATCAGGGTTGTTGGTCATAAAACCACGTCATCAGACTACGTTGATAGACTACGTCAACAAACAACATCAGCAAGGACATGTGACAAACCATGTCAATAGACCACGTCGGAAAATACACATGGAATAATCCGATGATGACATGTGTCAAGAGGAAATTGGCTTGTGCCATGTCAATAAGTGACGTAAGCAAGTTACGTCACTCCGAGAGAATTGCTTTGGGATTTTTATCACAAACGAATGTCAAAATTCCTGAAGTCCCAAAGGACAAAGGTCCAAAGTTTCTCTCAGCTATTGATATGAGACACCCTTTGGATACTATCCTAACCATTAGATCAAGGAGATGAACATGTGTTACATCGAGAGATATATGTCGAAGTCAACAAGAAACTGTGGCAGACCACGTCAGCAGTCTACGTCAGCAAGGACATGTGGCACAATTAGAGAACGAAAAGTGTCAAGTTGAAATCAACATTTCAGGTACGTGTAAATCATGAATCTGAGTGACATGAGGCAACTTCTTGGCTCATGACACATTATCAAGTGACGCAAGTAAGTTAAGTCACTCTGGGAGTTTTACCACTAGCACTTGCCCAAAGTCCCAAAGTCTTCAATACCAAAGGAGATCTCGATCATCGATTTAATGTTCGAATGCATCCTCAACTGTTGATCAAAATATAGTGGAAGGATATTGTAAGAATAATGGGAGAGGTTGTGGAGTAAAAGGTGGCCATCCATCTCAATATTTGATTAAGTCCTGGTCTTTGGATTAACAAATGAAGTATAGGTACAAGGATTGTACATGACCATTGATCTAGTTCAATGATATAAATGTGAATCATCCGATCTGTTCGAGGATATCGTATTCGGGAGATTTGAAAGGTTGGAAGTCACAAAGACCCGAAGGGTGAAGTCGTCAAGTTCCATCATTCATCCATCTCATCAGAATATTGGATCATGACCATTGATGTGATAAGCACTCAAGCCCTCATCTCACCTCTCATGAGGTCACCACCATTGGTCATATTATAAGGAGATTTAAAAGGGAGAATGTAATACATCTCTTGAATTGATATTCCCTTGGTTCTATGCCTATGATCATATGAACATGTGATGCAAGAGCATCTCAAGCGAGCCAGCGTGGAGACAACAGATAG
Source organism: Picea abies (assembly GCA_900067695.1). Lineage (NCBI taxonomy): Eukaryota > Viridiplantae > Streptophyta > Pinopsida > Pinales > Pinaceae > Picea > Picea abies. The sequence continues at coordinate 8,647 of CBVK0101784914.1, forward strand.
ATGGACAAGTGCCAGTGCAAATTTTGAAATTATCTTGAAGTTAATGAAGCCATCAAGTGGAGGCACACTTGTACAATGTAAATGGACCTTGAGCGATCCGCTCTCATCCTTAGTAGGTAGAAAGAATTTATAGTAGTTAATTCAAGTAGATAGAATTGAATGTTAGATTGGACAGTTTAGAATGAGAGAGGGAAAACGGAATATAGACACCCTCATTATGTATTGTAAAGAAGGGGGAAGAGAAAACAAAGATGAGAAGGGAGGACTGAATTGTGAAGACACCTGTGTACAAAGATTTGAATTAATAAGAAAAGAACTTTGATTCAAATCCATGGCATTGTGTTGCTTCTCCATGTATGTATGCTAAATGTTATGCTAATGAATGTTTTACTCTTTCTGTCATGCAATTGCTTTTATGCTATGTATGAATGATTTCTTGTTGAATGTTTGAAATCAGAGAGAGAGAGTGAGAGAGTAGGATAAATGAGTTTCAATTGTTTCCCTATCTGAGCAAGAGTTCCTGCAAGGAGTGCAGTTGAATTGTCCACAAGGAGTGCATTGACAAAGGGTTCAGAGGTTTTTCTATGAAAGCTCAGATAGGGTAGCTTTTGTCCTCATTCACTCAGAAGTGCAGTTAGGGAGAGGAGCCGTGCAAGGAGTGTGCAGGCTGAGTGAAGTCTCAGATTTGTGGATCTAAGTGAAGCATTGAGGGACTGTTGCTGCAAGTGTGCACAGAAGTTGAAAGAGTTCAGCACTTGGAAGTGTTTGAAAGTCTGCCGCTAAGAGTGCGTGCAAGGGTTTTCTGAAAGACTCAAAATCGTGAGAAAGTTAAGAAGGATTTGAACCTTCGAAGGGGTCAAAGGAAGGCAAGAGGAAAGTATCTTGAAATATTTGAAGAAAGGCGTAGTGACATTGGGCCACAGGAGGACAGGTTCTCAAGGAAAGAGAGGGATGGTCAGAATTCTCTATGGAGAATCCATGAAGTCCCATGAGCGTTCAGATCTCATGAAGAAGCAGGGGAGTTACCATGAGTATTCCAAAAGGTTCTAAGCTCAGGAGGCGTAGAACCGTAGATCCAAGCCACAAGAGCCATTGGATTTACACGTGATCTTCTATTTCGGATTTTCACGAGAGGAAGTCTCGAAATCTTTGCAATGAGAATAAAAAAATCACGAAATGCGAAATCCTGAAAGGATAAAGGGATCATGTGGGGGCCACAAGAATCGACAGGGTGGATAGGTGGTGCACCATCGACACAGAGTCAAACTCCATTGACCATTTCAAGGTTTTGTGGGGTAAAGACCTGAATTATTCGCATTAGGATTCGCGACATCGTGACGTCCAAATTTCTGATGGAGTGAAAGGTCATCAAAAGGTCAAAGATTGTGAGTGTATTGGATTTTATCAACCATTTCCCATACCTGAGAAGCCATGTGATGCAATCAGCATGGATTTTGTATTGGGGTTGCCAAGAACACAAAGAGGATTTGACTCAATCTTTGTGGTAGTGGATAGATTTTTCAAGATGGCACACTTCATTCCATGTCAGAAAACTAGTGATGCAACTCACATTGCGAATCTGTTTTTCAAAGAAGTCATTTGACTTCACGGCTTGCCAATGAGCATAGTTTCGGATCGAGACACTAAGTTCATAGGACACTTTTGGAGGACGTTATGGAAGAAGCTGGGAACTAACTTGTCATTTAGTTTATCTTATCATCCTTAGATAGATGGATAGACAAAAGTGGTAAACAGAAGTCTGGGAGACTTGCTGAGAATCTTGGTGACAGAGCACCATAGCCAATGGGACAACATGTTACCACAGGTAGAATTTTCTTATAATGATTTAGTTAAACAAAGCACATGGCAGAGTCCATTTCAGATTGTTTATGGCATGCAGCTAAGAGGAATTTCTGAACTGAGAGATTCAAAACAGATTGCGACTAGGAGCGCTAGTGCAGAAGAGTTAGCAGAGGCGATGAAAGAACTTCACAGCCAGGTGAAGGAGAGATTGCAGAGTTCGAGCTAGAAATATAAGCGCAGAGCAGATCAACATAGGAGGCAACTTCAATTTGAGGTTGGTGATTTGATTCTGGCACATTTGAGAAAGGAAAGGTTCTTGAGAGGAACATACAATAAACTAAAGATGAAGAAAATCAAACCATGTAAGGTCTTGAGGAAATTTGGGGCAAATGCTTACGAGATTGAAATACCCGATGGGATCAGAATTTCTATGATATTCAATATCTCAGATTTGTACCCATATAAAGCTAAGGAAACAGAGATAGAAAATGAACAACCAGTGATCTAGTGGACAAAGTAGATGCCAATTGTAGTAAATCCACAGATGGAGCACACAATGGACAAAAGAGTGAGCAAAAAGACTAGGTGAAAGCAATACTGTGAATATTTCGTCAAGTGGAAGGGCCATCCAATTGAAGATGTCGGTTGGGAGAACAAAGCAGTGAGCCAGAGGCATGGAAAGGTAGTGTGTGAGCTCATGGATAGGAGCCCATAAAATTTTTCAAGTGAGGGAGTATGATGCAGGAGCATCTCAAGCGAGCCAACGTGGAGACAACGGATAGCTGGATAAGTGCCAACGCAAATTTTGAAATTATCTTGAAGTTAATGAAGCCATCAAGTGGAGGCACACTTGTATAATCTAAATGGACCTTGAGCGATATGCTGTCATCCTTAGTAGGTAGAAGGCATTTATAGTATTTAATGGAAGTAGATAGAATTGAATGATAGATTAGACAGTTTAGAATGAGAGAGGGAAAACAGAATTTAGACACCCTCATTATGTATTGTAAAGAAGAGGGAAGAGAAAATAGAGTTGAGAAGGGAGCACTGAATTGTGAAGACACCTATGTACAAAGATTTGAATTAATAAGAAAAGAACTTTGATTCAAATCCATGGCGTTGTGTTGCTTCTCCGTGTATGTATGCTAAATGTTATGCTCATGAATGTTTTACTCTTTCTGTCCTGCAATTGCTTTTATGTTATGTATGAATGATTTCTTGTTGAATGTCTGAAATCAGAGAGAGAGAGAGAGTAGGAGAAATGAGTTTCAATTGTTTCTCTATCTAAGCAAGAGTTCCTGCAAGGAGTGCAATTGAATTTTCCGTAAGGAGTGCGTTGACAAAGGGCTTAGAGGTTTGTCTTTGAAAGCTCAGATAGGGTAGCTTTTGTCCTCATTCACTTAGAAGTGCAGTTAGGCACAGGATCTGTGCAAGGAGTGTGCAGGTTAAGTGAAGTCTCAGAGTTGTGGACCTGAGCGAAGCATTAAGGGACCGCTGCTGCAGGTATGCACAGAAGTCAAAAGAGTTCAGCACTTGGAAGTGTTTGAAAGTCTACCGCTAGGAGTGTGTGCAAGGGTTTTCTAAAAGACTCGAAGTCGTGAGAAATTTCAAAATTATTTGAACCTTCAAAGGGGTCGAAGGAAGGTAAGAGGCAAGTATATTGAAAGATTTGAAGAAAGGCGTAGTGACATTAGGCCGCAAGAGGACGGGTTCTCAAGGAAAGAGATGGACGGTCAAAATTCTCTGTGGAGAATCCAAGAAGTCCTGTGAGCAGTCAGATCTCATGAAGAAGCAGGGGAGTTACCATGAGTATTCCAAAAGGTTCTAAGCTTAATAGGAGTAGAACCATAGATCCAAGCCACATGAGCCGTTGGATTTACACGTGAGCTTCTATTTCGGGTTTTCACGAGAGGAAGTCCTGAAATCTTTGCAACGGGAACTGTGAAATCATGAAATGCTAAATCCCAAAAGGATAAAAGGATTGTGAGGGGGCCATAGGAATCGACAAGGTGAACAGGTGGCACACCATCGACACAGAATCAAACTCCGTTGACCATTTCAGGGTTTTGTAGGGTAAAGACCTGAATTCTTCACATTAGGATTCACGATATCGTGAAGTCCAAAGTCTAGATGGAGTGAAAGGTCATCGAAAGGTAAAATCTTGTGAGCATCTCTGAGTTTTAGTAAATCGAGATTTGGGAGTCAAGGAGATGAGTTGATCGACATCGCAACTGTCAAAGTCACGATAAGGAGAAATCCGAAGCAGGGGGAGAAAGGGTCAACATTGACTATTTTTGGGTTTTCGGAGATTGAGAAACAAGGCCTTTGACCACCGGATTCGCAGAAGTGCAAATTCCAATCTCCCGAATACAGTGGGATTTTCTTGAAGTTGACTGTGGGTGCAGATTTATTGAAAGGGAAATAGAGGAGCCATTTTCGAGAGCTCTTCGGGCCAGTGTAGGGGAAAGATCCTATGCCCGTGACCCTCCAACCTACGGGTTGTGTGGGGTAGTGTGGACATCAACTTGGTTTGAAGTAAGCACTTATTTATGTTATCACAGAGATGAAGGAAATTGATCCATCCTGTGATCGATTTATGAAAGAAAAGGCGATGCAAGGTTTAAACGATGAAGACCTGAAATGATGATCTCCGGTGGTACCAAAGTTGTTAATAAACAAGTTGGTTATTGCATAGGTTGGTTCAATCACTTAAACAAGTTATGAGCATAAGCAAGTATAAATACAACCATGATTGGTTCACTAGAGGGTGTGCTTTGTGCAATAAGCATATGGGCTTGTTGAAAATATAGGCTTGCTGAGAAAGAGTGGCATGTGAGAAAATGGAAGGGGATACAGACCTGAGGTCTGTGCGAATATCAGAGATAAGAAGAAGTGATATAAGGTGTAGATATCAGAGGTAAGACAAAGTGAAGAAAGCATGGATATAAGAGGAAAGATAAAGTGAATAAGATGCTAATTTCAGACAGAGGATGAAGTGACGTGATGAGCATTGATTGTATACCTCTTATCATGAAACAAAATTGATTCATTAATGAATCATTGTTACTAGAGTTGGTTGAACTCTAGTTGGATACACTGTGTTCTATCAGCAAGTTGGGTCTTGCCTGGGAGTTGGTTCTCTCAGAGGAGTTGGTGCTCCTTACTTCAGTTGGTACTAAAACAAAATAGTTGGTGTTGGGAAAATCCTTATTTTTATATTCACATATATTCATATAAATTATATGCAAACATGTGGTATCTTTTGTGTCCATTGTGATTATGATTTGATTGTTCTTAATCTTTTCAAATATGTTTTAACTACTAACTTGTAAGAAGAATA
>CBVK0101784945.1:0-11081 GCA_900067695.1 Picea abies
TAAATGAAATGAAATTATGTTAAAGAAAAGTTGTTATTGTGTATGTATAAAATGAAAGATTAATTGTTTAACATCTTGGATGAGTGTTACATTTAAACTGTGTAATTTCCTTCTTAACTAATTCAGAATTCATTTTATTAATGCTCTGATGTAGTTACTTGTTTTTCCCCTTTCCTCTTACACTATGCAAATCTCAATTCACAACTCAGATTCATTGCTTCATTTAGCCTTTATCCTCTGGAGAGTTCTACCTGTTGATCATTATTTTCATTCATTTTCAGAAATTTTGACTCCATATCCTTGTGTGTTCCTCCCCTTCATTGCCAACAACTTTTTAAAAAAACCCCCAAAACAAACCAAATCTAGCCATCGATTTCCATAGATATATCAATCGACACGAGAGATCCCTCTTTGAGTTGAGCAGGCTAGTGCCTCAACTCTAAAGCTGGTTGAAATAGTTACCTCTGTCATTTGTCTATTCAACCAGACAAAATTTTCAGACTGCTAACAAGTCGTATCTCCAAAGTAAAATAATTGTTTTTTATATATTTTTTTTATTGTTGTTATCTCGACACTTATGCCACCATCCTCTCACTTTGCCATTCCTCCAGTTCTTGATGCTCGCTTCTTGGTAGATCAACAACTAAACAACAGATCCAACCACACCTGACATATCCATCAGATCCAAGTGGCTGAGCCATATTTCCTTCGCACACTTTGAGCCCAAACTTGGTGCTCCTTAACCACCCCTAGGGATTTAAACCCTAGCTATGTACTTCAACAACCACGTATTTCTTTTTATCATCGTCGACCATAGCTTTGATACCACTTGTTGGGAAATAAAAATGATAGAGAAATAAAAATAATAAGAATATAGCAACATGCACACATAAGTCACACGAGATTTACCTTGGAAAACCCTTACGAGAAAAATCAACGAATAATAGATCTATTATTTCCCTTGATCAAACCCGACCAAGTCAACCAACCTCCTAGCCCTAACCAAGTGAGCCTTCACTGCTCAACTCTTGACACATTATAATGGAGTATCAAAAACCTTTTAAAGGATTTTATTACATGTAAATGTCACCAATACCATGTGCCCCAAACCACCACTGTTGATCTAACAACTTTGACTTTATCATCGAGTCAAGTTTATCCTAACACACTGACCCCATGGAAATCGAATCGGGGCCCTACACAATGTGACAAATTACCAACAACACCCTAGAAACGATGGCCTCAAGGCTTGGATGGAATTCCATTAACTCTAACATGATTCCAGTAGTGGGTTAGGGGAAATAATTCTCTATTATGAGGTGTTAACATAATATTTTTTACAATCCATTCAACTAAATTTTTGCAAGTGCAATTGCAACCTCTTCTTTTGTATTACTACTGCAAGACTTGGTTGTTTCAATTCCATTCATAGCTTTATATAACCATATGTAGGCATTCACAACTTTTTGGTGGTCATGTGATGTTTTTTTAGATGACTCAAAAAATTCTAAAGCACACTCTCCTCAATCATTTCCACTTTATCGTCATCAAACTTGAGCCATTGTTCGGTGAGAGCAATATAATGCCCATAATTTGTCTTGCACCCCATATGAACCACCACAACAAATAAAGAGTACAAATAATTGTCTACATCTTGATCTCCATAATTGTTAACAAGAAGTCTGAACTCTTTGGGAAACACCACATGATAGAACAACTTTTTGAATCCCTCCACTTCACCTTCATGTGTGTATTTGAAACATTTTAGCTAGAAAATGAGAAATTTAGGTGGATACTTGGCATTTAACCTCTTCTTATCTCCTTGTAAATGACAACACTTGTCATACCGATTCTTGTTTTACCCTCTAAGTTTCTCCAGAACATTGAATGCATTCAGTCACTTAAAACAAAGAAGAATTTTCTTGTATCTCCACACTCGGATCCATAAATGTCTCTTCTCTAAATGTTATGCCACTCTCACAACATGAACACCAAGTTTCATTTGTAAAAGTACCCCCATATCCAATATTATTATTATTATTCTTTTCTCCTTGCATCCCAGATATATCTTGAATTTCTTCATCTTGTCAAGAAGGACTTGGTCTATTATTCCATCTTGTGATTTCTTCATTGATATTATCCAAAAGAAATATTAACAATTCATATGCATCCCAATGGGCTTCAATGCTATATATAATATCATTCTTTTTAATCTCCATCTCTTCGTATGGTCTTAGAGAAGTATAAGACCATCTTGTGGATTCCATGTGATGGAATAGAACTCCCAAGCATGTAAGTAGATTATTATTCTCATGATAAGCTTGTCCATTTATGCAATATTGGAGTAATTTCTTTCTAAAATAAGCATAGAAAAAAAGGACCCAAACAACATTGTTATAGTAGAAAACATTCCCTAAGTTATCTATACCTACGTAGTGTTGGTCATCTTCATTGTCTATTAAAAATATTTCTGACATCATGTTTGAAATCATATGATGGATACACCTCAAATCTTTCAATCTTGAATTCACAACATCCATGATCACTATTCCTACTATGGTGCATTGCTCAAACCCAATATCAAAGATGAGATGTACTGACCTTGGAACAAGTTTAGTTCGTGCCTCCCATAATAGGGGAAAAATAATTTCACACCAATGCTAACTAATTTTTTTTTCAACTACACCATATTGTAGCCCACATATGGATTTCATTCATATGCCCCCAACACTAAATGGTAGAACACATAAGCTTCTCGTGAAAAACATGCCTAAAATTGTCTTAGAGAAAAGGACAAGGGGAAGCTTCAAGGAAAACCAAAATATGGGCATAAACAACTAAGAGTAGGATGCACAAAGCACAATGAAGGCCACTTTGATCTCCACCTTTGTGTTAAGTACTTTGAATTCAAAATCTTGCAAGAAGATGGCAATGCGTAATTCTGATGCAAGACCCCAAATATGTTCTCATTTTGCATTGCTAACTTTTAATGAATTGAATTTGGAACTCACTGAGATAGAGATATCTCTACCTTATTCACCATGAAAAACACATAAACAAGAAACACACCATTCTCAATGTATATAGAGAACACACCACTATAAAAACCCAATCGACACCTCCAAGTTCCTTTCAATTAAAACTAATAAATGACATCATTGTAGAAAGGAACCACCAAAAAAGTGACTAGATCTATTACCAACACACTTTTTAAGTGTATTGGAACAACTAGCAACACACTAGAATTGGTAGACATTGCACACAAACTACTAAAGTTCAAGCTACATGAAAGGAGAATGCAAAATTTAGAAGGAAAAATAATAATTAAATCAAGGACAATGAGAAAGTAATAATTGAAATAAAAGAAAAGGATCGTTACACATTATTTTGGTCACCTCAGTGATCAATTGACAACATGTGCTTAATTCAATGTCATGTTCCCTGAAAATATTAAAAAGAGACTTTCTCCATGAGAAAATTGGTTTTCTTTTCCTCTTTCAAAAACTATAACAAGGAAGGTCGCCGCACCCTGCTGTATGCATGGGCTGCGATGATGCCTGATCATCGCACTATGCACTAAAATTGGACTGCGACATCGTCATAGGCTTCCTATACATAGGGTTAGACAATGCTTAAGAAAAGGAAAAGTCAAAATTCACGAATGTTCTAGAAGGGAATCTTCTAGAAGACCTGTATGGATCTACACATTCCCAGGAAGCTTTGTACAGATGTACATGACTATTCCCACTGCTACCTGTGTATGTATGTGATTGTTCCCACTAAAACCCATGTGCGTATGAAACTATTCCTATTGAAACCCACGTACATGCACAAAAACCTGTACAAACCCTTCCATGCAACTTTCTCCACTCATAGACTTTCTTCCTTCCATAGTTGCCTCTCTCTCCCACACGTGTGGTGTGATTTTCCCTACCAAGAAAAAAAAATAGAGAGTCCTCACCCTAAGCTAGATTTCCCATCATGCATAATTTCCCTTTGTTGAAAACACCAAGTCACCTAGCACAAGTGAAGACTCACTTACACTAACTCCATCCTTGTCTAATGTCATAATGACCTCTCTCCTTTATATACAAGTCCAATGAGTGATTTTAGGCACCCCTTTAAACTCAACAATTAATTATAATATTTTTCTCCTCTTTGTGGGTGTGACACCCCATCACAAACCCACAAATCCCATCAACTTTCCCATGATGCCCTAGCCTCATTTTTCAGGGCTTATTTCACTTAAACCAAAGGAAAATATAATTCCAAAAAATATTCCCACATGCCTGGAACCTTGGCCTCTTGTGGGAATACCTCCTGAAGCTACAAAACAAAACACCATATACTATGCCTATGTTGAACTGATTGCTACAAAAGTATACTTCCTACTAAACCAAGTAATCAATGATGATCCCAAGATGAAGTAGCACCCCAAGGTGTTCTTTATGTCTACTACACTCCTTTTCCAATCCGAGTCTATATATCCCTACAACTCCACTCCATCTCCTCCAAGATATCTCAATCCATACTCCATTGTACCTCTCAAGTACCCAAGAACATGTTTTGCTGCAACCCAATGCACCTACCTTGACTCCACCATGAACTGACTCAATGTGTTAAAAAAAAAGCACCTACCTTGACTCCACCATGAACTGACTCAATGTGTTAAAAAAAAAAAAATATTCGTCCAGGTGTTGACTAAATACATCAAGGACCCTATCAGCTTCTTGTATATCCTAGGATCCACCAACTTTGAATATGAAGTGATTACCTTCATCATATTGGTAATCATTGGTGTAGCCATCAGTTTATAGTCCTCCATCCTGAATCTCCTCAAGATATCTACTGCATACTTCCATTTTCTAAGGAATATCTCTCCTGACACCTTCTATACCTCTAACCCCAAAAAGTAATGCATGAAGTTAATTTCCTTCATCTCGAACTCACTAGCTAGATCTACTTTGCACCCTACAATAAGCTCCTCTTCACCTATGAGAAATAAATCATCAACATACATAACCAATATGAGTGTATTTTCCCCAACAAGTATGAAGTATAATTTAGGATCCGCCTCACTCTTGGTAAATCCCATACTCTTCAACTATCCTTTGATCCTAGAATACCACACCCTAGGTGCATGTTTGAGTATGAGTAAGGATTTTTTAAGCCTACACACATTAGACTCCCTCTGTTACACATTATTTTGGTCACCTCAATGATCTCCTAACAATATGTGTTCATGTCCCCTAAAAATATAAAAGAGTCTTTCTACATGAGAAAAGTGATTTGATTTCCTCTTCCAAAAAACCATATGAAGGAAGGTCGTCGCACCCTGCTCTATTCATGGGGTGCAAGGATGCCTGATTGCCACATTCTGCACCATACCTGGACTGCGACATCGTCACAAGCTGCTAAGTATGTAGGGTGCGACAATGTTTTAAGCTTGGGAAAAGTCAAATTTCATGAATGTTCTAGAAGATGAGGTGGCCTCCGATCGGTTTGGATCTTACTCACTTCTCTGATTTAGTGGGATCATCCTAATCCCCTCATCCATCTCTCTTTTACCCTATATAAAGAGGGATCTCTTATGGAAAAGGCTAAGGTTTGCAAGGGCTTGCATATGCATGAAGATTTCTACTACAAATTATATTTGAGAGCTTTGCTTTAGTTTTCTAAGTCAGATTGTGGATCTTCTTCATCAAAGACATTGGAGAAAAGGTGTGTGTGTTGGAGCAAAGAGCCATTGAAAGGAACCTTGAAACATCAAGGAATGGGTTGTATTCTCCACTTTCCATTTAATATAATGCAACAATACATTTCTTCCCTATAAAGGTGTATTAACTTTTATTGTATAACTCCTTGATCCTATACATAGAATTCATTGGAATATATATATCTTTGTTCTCTCTCTTTGTTTTCATTGGAATATATATATCTTTGTTCTCTCTCTTTGTTGGTTTGTGCTTATTAAACAAGTTCACCATCCTGCAAACTCAAAGAAGGAGCTACAAGGATGACACTAGTGAGGATCAAACGTCGTTTAAAAGGTATGCCACTTGTACCTCTCTAAAATAGTTTATATACAATGAAGTCTAAGGTGAAGTTTGTATTCTGTCTTGTTTTGTTCTAGCTTCATGTGGAAGTTAGGGAGATTAGTTTATGTCCGCACTTACCGATTTTTCCGATAACAAGGATACAACTAAAAAAAACAATAAGGAAAGAAAGGATCTCGAGGGGGAAAAAGACAAAGAGAGGCTATGGGAAAAAATTGCAAAATAATATACAAACTTGTTGGAATTAGCTTGAGAGAAGATTGCATTGAATGTCAAAATTGAATCACTGCAAAACATTGTATAAATATAGGATCAACTACATACAATACATGAATTAATATTATAGAAACTACCCATGACTAGAATGCACCATAGTTTCCTCCTTGCATTGTTACAGAAAGAGGAGGGAAACATGAAGCAACTAATGGAACATAATATGAAAATTTCCACAAAAATACACAACGTTTGATTGCATGAAATCCTTGGACGATCAACATATACAAGAAGAGAAGTAATGATCCACACTAAGTGAAGAATGGATAAACATAATAAGAAAGAGATGGTGCGGAGAGAAATTGTATGAGATCATGTTTATAGAATGACAATCTAGAATAGAGGATGCACTTGTAAGGAATTTGTTTTCAACATTTCACAAACTTGATCCTATAAATCAATATAAGAATATGCCATGTAATAGTGGAGAGTAATGATTGGAAGAATCAAGTGACTCCAAATTTATCATCCATAGACAATTATCGCAACATATTATGGTGAGATCAAAATCAAACATATGAAACATTCCTTGATGTAATTAGAAAACCCTTAATGTCATCACAAACTTTACAATTAAGGTTTTGGTTTCAAATGAATTACAAAAGTATACATATGACACTCTAGTGAAAATCACATGATATGATGATTTTATGATGAATAATTGCTTACCCTATTAAACCTGGAGATGAACCTTGTAATTCCCTTGCAATAAATAGATACATATAATTGTTTACATATGACACAATAGTTCTCTTGAAACACCTTCAAATGTGGCTATAAATATTTTTAGAGAACCCTTCAAATATGGTATGAATTTAAATATAGGATGAAAGAACTTTCTGTATTCCAATATCTATAAAATATTAGAGCCACAATTGCATCATGCAAGTGTACAAAAGAATGTACGGTAATCACCTTCTACCTTCTCCACATTAAGCATTCTAAGTAGCAATAGGGTTTCCAAATGCCACAAACCCTAGGATTCTTCTCTCATAAGAACCACAAGAACAAGTGGTTCCTTTGGTCCTCTAGGGTTTCTTCCAAACCCTAGTTTCCCTTATTTTCTTAGGAAAAACCCTAACCTTAAATATTTCCTTGCAACAACACAAAAACCCTAGCACATAAGACAAGAGAGAAAAATACAATTAACAAGAGTACATATGAAAGAGACAAGTTTACTCTAGCTCAAACATCTTTAATACAAGTATGTAAGTATAATAATGAGTTAAATGAATTTATCCTCCCTTTCTTTATATGAATATGAGGGAGGTCGACAACACAAAGTGGACTTAGTCCACTACAAGTAACTTAGCTTTAAGAAGATATGCCCACATGTTGAGTGCTATGAGTCAAGGTGACACTGGTCAAGCTCTAAGGTTTTCACGTCTAACAAGAAAATGTCGAAGATGAAGGATCATTAAGAAAGGTACAATGCTCCTCCTCCAAAGGCCTCAAATGCTCCAATGCTACCTCTTAATCCATGTGTACCTCTGGGTCCACCCCACCTACATAATCACTCATTGACTTAAGCATCTTCAAATCAAGTAAAAGCCTCCAGATATGCCACCAAGTGTCCCCAATCCATTTAAGGCTCAATTCCCTCCAAGATGCCCAATGATCCTCCTCCAAGGTAGGTCATCCTCCAAACCAACCAACTGACCTCTCCAAGTGTGCACCCCTTGATGAAAATCATCATTCCATATCGATTTCTAACGTTCCAAGAAAGTATGCCATATAAGCATTAATACAAGATCTAGCAATCCATTAGTAAGTTATCTCGAGGGTCTATGTCCACCACAATAAAATCAAGGGTTATCAACACATCTTTCACCCAACATCTCATAAAGAACCCTCGAGCATGGTGAGAGCACAATAAGAGTAAACCCAAAAGCTATTATATCCTTTATTCTATGCCAAGTAAATGTAGGTACATTTATGTATAGAGTTGGATATTGAGGAAGCTACTTTTCATAACATTGATACAAATAATAGTTTTGTATGGTTATCCATTTGGGGTTTGAGCCTCTCCAAGAATCTTGGAAGAAAGTTGTGAGTGTTAAAATATAATTCTTATTAGATGAAATAAGAGTTAAACTACAAACACCTTATTCTATGATGTTAGTAGAAACATACATGTTACCATTTGGGGAAGACTTATGTCAATTTATGACATATATATGCAAAATATGACAAGTGGATAGAAACATAATACCACACCAAACAAAGATTGCAATTCAAGATAAGAGTTGATACCATGATGGGATAAAATGTTAGAAAATGAGGATTTGAAGAAGATTTACATGATGAACCATTAGCTATTTGAGACTTGGGACAAAAGAAGATAATATAGAAGTTGTGCAAGATTTTAGTGAGAAAACAAGATCCTATCAATGTGAGATCAACCCAATGATTGCTTACATGTAACACCATTAGCTCCAACAAAAATCCACCGTGCATAAAAAACATATAATTTGTGAATTCAGAATAAATTCTTATCACTTGAAGCAAAAACATGGAGATGGAAAAATATAAATGGAGAAGAACATCTATACCTATTTTTCAAACTTTAAAGGGAATTAATGATGATATGCATGTGATACATGCATTATACTATGTATGAGTAAGTAAGATACCCACATATCCTACAAGATCTCAAGTGGAAGTAAATAAAAAAAGAAGATATGACATCGATACTCATTTCCATGTGGTCCATGTTTATATTCCAATGTTATATCTCAAAAACTATAGTAAATGAAAAAAAAAAATCATCACACAACAAATTTGTTTATTTAATGAATGTCAAAATCAACCTATAATCCATAGAGAGATGTCTTACATGAATGGATATTGGATGGGGTACTAAAGAGAATGTAAACAATAGTGCAACTTATTGCAAGAATGTATATTGGATTGGGTACTAAAGAGAATGCAAATATCACACAACAAATTTGTTTATTTAATAAATGTCCAAATCAACCTTATTGTTTCTTAACACTACATCTTTGTGGATCTTCTCTATAATCCATAGAGAGATATCTTACATGAATGGATATTGGATGGGGTACTAAAGAGAATGCAAACAATAGTACAACTTATTACATGAATGTATATAGGATTGGGTACTAAAAAGAATGCAAAAACATATTTTTATTGTAAAGGAAAGCTAATATAAAAGAATCAAATGAATTCCTATATATGAACATGAAAAGTATGCACATATACAATTTGTAATGATACAAATTTTTTAGAATTGGATATTTTAGATTGAAAAAAGTAATGCTCACTAAATATTGGATAATGTTAGATGAAAAGACAAGTGTCCCAAAATATTACTCTTTTAAGACAAATTTTAGATTGGATAATGTTAAGTGAAAAGACAAATTTCTCAAAATATTAGCATTTTTTTTTAGATAAATTTAAGTGTAAACATAATTTTTTTTTGACAGATTTAAGTGTATATAAAAAAAAAGATTTTATAACTATGAAGCAAAAATGTTTATATAAAATGATAAATAAACAAAGTTTGTATAATGTGAAGTTAATGCACATTTAAAATTGAAATGAAAAATATGTATCAGAAAAATTGAGACAATGTTAAGTGCCGATAATTAATTGAGACATTGTTAAGTGAAAATAATTATTTTAAAGGTGTAAAATAAAAAATATAAAAATAACAAAATATTATCTATATATAAAATTATTAGTAAAAATAATTAAATTAAAAAAATGATAAATTAAACATTATCAATATTAAAAACTAATTTTGAAAACAAAATTTAACTTTTAAATAAATAATAAATAAAAACTTTTTAAAATTTAAATAAATAATAAATAAAAACTTTTTTAAATTCGAATAAATAATAAATAAAAACCTATTTTACAACCGTTCAACATTTAACAAATAACCATAATATCAAATAAATAATAAATAAAAACTTTTTAAAATTCAAATAAATAATAAATAAAAACTTATTTTACAACCGTTCAACATTTAACAAATAACCATCATATCTGTTTTTTTTATTAATCTAAAAACTCTCGATGATAACAACTACACCATCTGCCTTAAATAGTCTTAAGGCATGTGGCTGGCTGCATTCACTGTAGTTCACTATCTCTCCCTATTCTATGCATGCTCTTTATTACAATTAACTGGTGATGCTGAACTGGTCATACTCAACATTATATCTTAATTACAGTTAACTAATAACATTCAACTGGTCATAATCAACATCCACCGTTCATTGTTTAATTACAGTACATTGAAACTAAATTGATGCATTTTAACTAAATTTTTGCAACTGCAACTGTGACATTTTCTTCTTTTGCAACTGCAACTGCGACCTCTTCTTCTGTACCAGTGCTACAAGTCTCAGTTGTTTCAATGCAATTCACAGCTTGATAGAACAAGATGTAGGCATTCATGGCATTTTTTGGAACAAATGCTGCTGTTTCAGATGACCCAAAAAAATTATGCAGCTCACTCTCTTTCATCGTTTCCACCTTCTCATCATCAAACTTGAGCCACTGGCCGCCGCTCTTCACTACAACAATGTAATGCCCATAATTCACCGTGCGTCCCACATGCACCACAACAGCAAATAAAGAGTACAGAGGATCGTTAGCACCTTCATCCCCACGACTGTTAACAGGCAATCTGAACTCTATGGGGAAAGCCACACAATAAAACAGCTTCTTGAATCCCTGCACTTCACCTTCCTGTGTGTATTTGAAACGTTTCAGCTGGCAAAT
>CBVK0101785004.1:0-11781 GCA_900067695.1 Picea abies
TCGGAAGCTTAGGAGAGATAACTTGAAGTTTTGTTTGAAAAGAGTGCAGAGGACCTCGCAAGGTGTGTATAGGCAGAAACACACTGAATGTCGTATTGTTCAACAGGAAAAATTGAGTCGTGTAAAGAGATATTGCAAGGAGTGCACAATCGCCCACAAGGAGTTCAATCGAAAGAAACTTGTTTGCAAGGTGTGCACAGGGTCGATATTCGACTAAGTGTCGAAGAAACATTCTAAGAAGTTCAAAGTTTCAAGGAGAAACAATCTCATAAGATATAGCGGATGGATATTATTTAGTACAGAGGAGCCCACTGAAAATTTCCTAATCAACAAGCGAGATCCATTCAGAGGAATTGTGATCTTTCCATACTGTGAGATCTGGGAGAGTTGCACGGAGGATAGTCTTTGAAGTCCTTTGGCACTTCATGTATTCAGAGGTTTGGGAGTGGCTAAGAAGTGGGATCATCGAAGTCATGAAGAGTGAAGTGAATCTAAGTCATCGATATCGAGGAGGATACATGGCAGGAGATCAAAAGGTCCAAAAAATAAAGAACTGGGAGATTTTCGTGGAGCAGAAGAGATTGTTGTCGAAGTTGCGAAGGACGAAGAGATGTGGGCTGTTGGATCCAGAAGGAACACGTGATGGAGATCTGTGTGTTTTAGGAGAAGAACACTTCAGAGGAAAGTGAGTGTGGTGAAGCCAAAAATCCTGAAGGCTGAATTGTCGAAGTCAATTATGACCGTCGATCTAAGGAGGACACGCATCATCAGATCAGGGAATCAGGAAAATCTAAGGAGGAAGCAGAGTCGTTGACCAGAAGTTATTCGGAGCTCCAAATCTAAGAAGCCCATCCTAGTCATCAGTTTCTTGGACACATGGCGTCGGATCTATCACTTTGGTGATAGGACACTTCAGGGAAAATGAAGAGTAAGTTCACAAAGGTCTAAAATCTTGAAGGCCAAAATCAATAGGAGTCATTGATGAACGGAGGGACACATGGAGCTTGGAGATTTGCTTTGGAATAAGTGAAGAGTGAAGACACGAGAACTCCTAAAGGCTAGAGCATTGGATTTCATCTAAGTCATCCATTGGAAAAGGACACATGGTGGAAGATCTGTCACTTCAGAGGATTGACACTCCAGAAGAAAGAGGAGAAAAGGAGCGTTGACCAAAATTCGCCCAAAGGGGAAATAAAAGGACAATCTTGACTGTAGATCGAGGTGAGAATGTGGTGCTTGATCCATAGCTCTGGGTAGAGGTTAATTTGGGGGAAAAAGGTGTTGAAACATTTGGAACTCCTGAAGCCAAAGTCCCAAAGTAGATCATAGTCGTTGGTTGTCAGAGGAAGCGTGAACCATAGATCTGATCAGGGTGATTTTGTTGGTTCATAATTCAAGATATTTAGAATCAATTGCATCGAAAACAACTAAATCTAAAAGTTGTGAAGGGGGATAGGCGGAGGTTATATCCCATGGTCATAAGGAAGCCAGGACTAGCAAGAGGAGCTAGCGCTCGCCACTAAAAGTTACCAAAAGCACTAGAGAACAGGGTTGTGGGTGAATCGAACCTGTGTGGTAACAAACAGGGGCCTGTGTGAATTATATCTAGGGTATAGAAGAGGCCCAAAGAGCTGATTCGGCTCAGAGAATTGAATATCCTTGATCATGAGGTCATAGAACCCCAAGGAGAGAAGGGGGGGTTGCATCACTTTTTCATTTCCATATTCACATTATTTCTATTTTTCACGTAACTCTTCCAACACTTAGTCAAATTCTTATGAGTTACCAGATGTATGTGGGTTGGTGATTTGTATGACTCTCCCATATACTATACCCCTCTCCTTCTAATGATTTCACTTCACTCAACCCTTATAATTTTACAAATATTTTTACTACTTCTTACCCCTTTGTCCGATCGATTCCTCATACTTAGTCGATTTATCATAATTCACCACGCTCCATGGTAATTTTATAATTCTTCCATACATATCCTCTATTTACTTCACTCAACACTTATAATTTTTACAACTCTTTTTACTACCTCTTACCCCTTTGTTTGACCGATTCCTCATACTTAGTCGATTTCTCATAATTCAATATGCTCCATGGTAATTTTATAATTCTTCCATACATATCCCAATCCATTCAACCGATCCACTTTTATACTATAGTCTATAGTATTTATACTTATACATTTTCATGACCCTCTTTACCATTAATTATCATCTTACCTACCTCTACATTCATGTAACCCCACAAACCCTTCACTTATTTTAATATTATTCTATTATCCTAAGTTATTTCAGGACACATCTCCAAGTGACATGCGGCAAGTGTCTGGGTGGTGATTAGACATGATGTTTCATACATTCATAGGTTGATTGGGTGATGACTGGGAAGTGATTGGGTGACCAAATGATTACCGAGATATGTATTTTTCTAAGGCACAAAGAACTATGTACACCAAGACCTCCATAATGTCCTTTGTTTCACATGAATCATATGAAATGAATTTAAACTATAAGCACCAATTCTTCATCCACCACAATGCATGTGGAACTAAAGAGGGTAGAATTAAATCAAAGGCTGAGATTAATCCACAATCCAGATTGACGGATGCTGAGAAACGATATTTTGAAGCTTATAGCTCGTGATCAAGACATCTGTTTGGGGTAAGCCATACCTCATTGGAAAATATAATTTGATAAGGCATACAATGGGATAGATCTTAATGGATGAATATGGCCATAATGTTTCTAGAAATTAAAATATCAATCAACCCTTTTTCCTAACTTGTTGAGAAATATGTTTGGAACCTCAATTTCCCGAGGCTATAAATTGAGATCCAAAACTCCAAATTTCGTTCAAGAGGACTAATTGAAAATATGGGATAATGAAGAATATTTCTAGATTAGTTTCCATGGTTGAGAAGGCAATTAGCATGCTCAAAAAATTAAAACACAATCCACTTTGTTATCACTGAAATTTCGTCCGCACAGGGCGACAAGAACTCCGCCATTCGAGCAAGATTGTTTCATTCTACATTTTACAGTTTCAACAGATTTATTTATTGAATATAAGTTGAGTTTCACTATGTCTTTGTTATTTTTCTTTGTATATATGTGTTAGTGTTGTAGATATGTGTTTCCTTTCATTATTATCATAAATATGGATCAGTGGTATCAAAGCGGTCTTCTCTTCATTTGTTTCTGTGTGCATGTCCCCAACAAGGTCAGGGTATAAGTAGTTGGGACTCAAACCAGTTGAGCCTTTGCAATATCGGCCTTGCTGAACCCGACTACCGCCCATGAGGGAAGAAAATATAGATAATGGGGTAGGATATGCATTTAAATTGTTTCTCTAGGAATCCCTTGCGTGATATAGGAACGAAATGATGGATAATTTTTCACAAATATTTCGACGATTGCTAACAGGCGATGCATCTTCCTCAAGCGAAGGTGCCACCCCATTAATGGTACAAATCAATTTTGATATTCCTATATTTGAAGGTAAAATAGATTCATATGTTGTAGGAAAATGGTTAAACCTTCTAGAAGGGTATTTTTCTATCCATAACCTTTCCGATAGATAAAATTTTACATTTTCACTCCTTCAGTTCATCCCCCATGTCAAATATTGGTGGGAGACTTTATATGAGAAAAATGAAAAAGGTGCCACCCCATTAATGGTACAAATCAATTTTGATATTCCTATATTTGAAGGTAAAATAGATTCATATGTTGTAGGAAAATGGTTAAACCTTCTAGAAGGGTATTTTTCTATCCATAACCTTTCCGATAGATAAAATTTTACATTTTCACTCCTTCAGTTCATCCCCCATGTCAAATATTGGTGGGAGACTTTATATGAGAAAAATGAAACAGAGCGATATACATTATTTTTAATCACACCCACTTGGGGTTCTTTTAGGGATTCTATTAAGGAACAATACTACCCTTTTGGAATTTATGACGAATTATATACAATATGGACCACATAGTAGAAGGAAAGGGACCAAATAGTGCCACAGTTCACCAATGCCTTCCATACCTTGCGCACCAAGTTGGGTATCAAATAATCTTAGTGACATGTGGTACTCAAGTACCGCGACAGTCTACATAGTTACATCCATATGGAAAAGGATTTTATGGGCATATCATCCTTCGGCACAGCCTATTGATGTGCTTTAAAAATCGAGCAGAAGCTTAAACAAAAGACGCGGCAATTTGGGGCTGTGAACCCCTCACAAAAGAAGCAATGAAAAGGTGGCCCCAACCTACAGAACAAAGGGAAAAGAAAGGATGGACAACATCAGGAAAACCATCCTAAACCACAAAAAACAAGGACAATGGGAAGATAAATAAAGACACTAGGAAGTGGTGTGAGTTCCATAAGAGACCCTGACATAATGTTGTTGAATGTTGCTCAAAGCAGTCATCGGTGGCTGAGGTGAAAGCATATGAATAATATGTGGGATCTGAATCTAAGTCAAAAACATAAAATGGATACATATTATTGATGTATAACCTAGTGCCACCATTGCTACCACCAAGGTCCAACCCGGTGAACTTGATGAACTAGAGGAAGGTGAGTGCCTCTTTCATTCACAGATGTGGGTGAAGGGTACTCCACTTTACTTCATCATTGACAGTGGTAGTCAGAAGAACCTCATATCAATGGAGTTTGTTAAGTGGTTGGATATCTTGACAACACCACACCCAAAACCATACACCATCGGATGGCTCTGCCAAGGGAGCGATCTCCACATCATCTAACAGTGTCTCCTACCCTAGAAGATCAAGCCCTTCAAAGATGAGGTAATGTGTGATTTTTCCCCCCTTGAAGTTTGTGATGTTATTTTAGGACAACCTTATTTATGGAAACGTCATGTTGTATATGAGTGTAGGCCTCGTAGTGTTATTATTACTTTGGATAGTATGTATAGGATACCCCAGGTAGTCCCACCTACTTTCATTTCCTTGATCTTTTCCAAGAAATGTAGGAAGCTCATCTCTCAAACCGAGAAGATTTTATTCTTTGTGATTCACACTCAAAGTGAGTAGAAGATTGCAACCACATCCATGGCCTCTGAGATAGGTCTCTCCACACAGCAGAGGAAAGTGGATAAGGTCATGGAAGAATAAAAATACATCTTCTCCTCGCCCATTGGGGTACCTCTGCACTGTCAAGTGAAGCACTCAATCGATCTGAACCCTATCGCAATGCTACTCAATGGGCTAGTATATCACCACTCTCTGTCAGAAAATGAGGAAATCAAGCACTAGATCCAAGAGTTGCTCGAAAAATGGCACATTTGACCAAGCTCATCACCTTGTCAAAGCCCAATCGTGCTTGTGTAGAAGAAATACGGGACTTGGCAAATCTGCATTGATTACTGGGACCTAAATAAAATCACAGTCAGGAACCGGTACCCAATTCCATGAATTGACGATCTCCTTGAGATTGATCTGAATTTTGTCTGTCATCAGGTCCCAATAGAGAAGACTGATGTATGGAATACTGCCTTCAAGTCCAAAGAATGTAGTTTCGAATGGTTGGTCATGCCCTTTGTCTTGACAAATGCCCCAAAAAACTTCATGAGGATGATGGACGATATCTTGTGGCTATTCACCAATTCTTTTGTGGTGGTGTATTTGGATGACATCCTCATATTTAGTAGGATCTAGGTGGAACACTTGCATCATATTCCGTAGGTTTTGCACACTCTGCAACAACACAAGCTATATGAAAATTTGGAAAAATGCTCCTTTGGAATGAACAGGGTCCAATACCTCTGCTACATTATTGATGAGCATGGGGTTCATTTATATCCATCCAAGATCTAGGTAATCCTTGCTTGGCCTACCCTAACCAAACTCACTAAGCTTCAAATATTCTTATGCATTGCCAATTTCTATCGTAGGTTCGTGTTAGGATTCTCCCACATTGCATGGGCCCTTAGTTAAGTGACCAGGGGTGGTGGCAAGGAAAAATTTGTGTGGGGCCAGTCACAATAGAAAGAGTTTGATGATTTGAAGCAATGCTTATGCTCAGACTCAGTGCTCTCATTACCCAACCTACAACAACCTTTTGAGATTGAGACAAACACTTCAGACTATGTTGTGGGCATTGTTCTCACTTAGCATGGACATCCTATGGCCTGTCATAGTGAGACACCATTAGATATCATCCTTAAGTAGCCCACTTACGATAAATAAATTTACTCCATTGTACAATCCTGCCACCAATGGAGGCATTACATTCTCAGGAAGGACAAAATCATCCACACTCATCATATGCCTCTACAATTCATGCAAACACAAGGAAAATTGCAAAATGACAATCATCAGAAGTGTTCCACATACTTGCAGTAGTTCCATCTCAACATCAAGTATAATACAGAGAACACAAACTATGTCGTTGACTGCCTTAGTTGACCTCCAGTTGCAACACTAACCATGGTGTTACACTCGTACACAGATGAGACCTCCGGATGGATCCAACTCTATCAGAGAGATCCAGACTTTTCCACTACCTACTAGATGTTGGGCACAAACACATCTGTCACTGAATTCCATCTTTAGGACGGGTCGTTGTGCCATATAGGCCATCTCTGCATCCCATCAAGCGAGTGAGTGAAGATGATTTGGGAATATCACTACAGTCAGGCGGTAGGACACTTCAGCATAGAAGAGACAGTGGCAGTGCTGCAACAACATTTCTATTGGCCAAAACTTCGGCAGGATGTCAGCTGCAAGTATATCAGTTCATGCATGACATGTGCCATTTCCAAACCAACCATTAAGAAACAAGGCATGTACACCCCTCTTCCCACTCCTGACAAGCCTCAGAAATCCATATCGATGGACTACATTTTAGGCCTTCCTTCAACCAAGCAGGGAGATGACTATGTTTTTGTGGTTGTTGATCTATTTTCTAAGATGGTGATTCTAGTCGCCTGCAAGAAGAGCATCACATCGGAGGCCACTTCCAAGATATTATTCGAATGAGTGTGGGTACATTTTGGGATACCAAAAACCATCGTCTTAGATCAGGACAACCAGTTCCTTAACACATTATAGTTGAGTCTCTATTCACAGATGGACACCAAGCTCACCAAGTCCACTGCCTTCCATCCCCAAACGAATGGCCAAACCGAGGTCATCAACATGATGATCATGCATATCTTACACGTGTCTAATTCCAATCATCCATGCACATGGGATGAGAGTCTTCCCTATGTTCAACATAGTTACAACAGATCCATACATAGCCCCATCGACCACATCCCCTTTCATGTGGGGTTGGGATTTCAACCATTGGGTCCCATGGATGTTGCACTACTTATTATATCCACACAGGCCGAATCCTCCCATGCTCAAAATGAAGCTGAAAAAGACACATGTTTCATCAAACGAATCTAGCACATCCACCAACAGGTTCAAGATATTTTGCAGAAATCCAATGCCAAGTACAAACAACTCCATGATGAACACTGGTTTCCACACAAGTTTCAAGTGGGAGATAAAGTTTGGTTGCACTTGCAGAAAAAACACCTTATAGGACCCGATCAAAATATTTGTCCACTCTGATATGGACCTTACACCATCACCAAGGTTGTGGGTGACAATGATTTTGATATCAACATTCCCCCCTTCCTTTTATTGCACCCAATGTTTAATGTGGACCACCTTTGGCTATACTTTCCACCATTATTGAACACCTCAAAGATAGTAGAACAGTTGACACCGATAGAGATCAACCATGAATGCATAGAATAGGCATCCACTGATTA
Organism: Picea abies; assembly: GCA_900067695.1. Classification (NCBI taxonomy): domain Eukaryota; kingdom Viridiplantae; phylum Streptophyta; class Pinopsida; order Pinales; family Pinaceae; genus Picea; species Picea abies. Next base: position 7,796 of record CBVK0101785004.1, read on the forward strand.
TATTGTAGACACATGGGTCAATGGAACTTTCCAATAGAAGCTTCATCTTTATCATGTTGTCAAAGTAGGTTAGCTCCTATACCAAGGCAAGTGGCTCACCCTGGGCCAAATTCCGCAGAAAATTTCTCATCTGATGGGGTGAATCACTGCAATGGAGACCATTTTTTCCTAACAGAGGAGGAATGATTTAGTTGGATATTGGTGGCCACCCACCTCCTCCAACTAAATCACATATAGTTTTCCATTTTGTCATTTGTTTACAGTTGTTCGAGTCCCAAACTTCAAGGGCCATTTTCATCCCCTAAATGACATTGTTTTGGACTTTTGGGGGACTAGGGTAAGATTACAACATATGTTTCCCTTATCGAAATTTTTACTTCTCGGATAGACCTTTCCAATGAGGTATCGAGAACCTAAAACAAAGATTGTATGAGAAAGTTACGAACTCAAGAAGTTTATGTACCAATTTACCCCATCAGGGCCTACATGACTTTTGGCGCTTCATCTCCTAGGGTTAGGTTTTAGGATTTCTAGGATTTTATGATTACTTTTGAATGGTAAAAAGGCTTGGAGGCCTCATTTTAATGTGTTTATGTGAATGCACATAGCCGCCACATCTCTTCTCAGGGATTAGCTACCACCATTCGAGAAAGATTGTTTCATTCTTCATTTTACAGTTTCAATAGTTTCTTTATTGAATAGAAGTTAAGTTTCATTGTATCTCTATTATTGTTCTCTCTATATCTATGTTAATGTTGTAGATATGTGTTTCATTTCATTTCTCTCATAAATTTGGATCATCCAATGACCTAATTTCATTAATAGTCATTTAATAAATCATTAATTCCAAAAGGAAGAAGCATGTGGAAAATTCTAGAAGACATAAACCCTAACTACTTAAAGAATCCTTAGGAGAAGTTTTAAAATAAGGGAGAACCATCAAAGAAGGGTTAGAAGGATAGATCACCAAAGGTTCAGATCATCAGTATAGCATAGTTTAGCCTTCAGTACCCAACCAACTTTCTCATCTGTAAATAAAGATCTCTATTTTCTTCCTTCATCTTCTTCTACATGATTTCTCTCAAAGATTTATGTTTGTATATAAGAGATCAAGCATAAGCTTGAGGTTTTTTTTGTTTTTGTTTTTTACCTTATTCCAAGTCTTTTCCTAAAAAGATCAATAGGAGAATTTTAAAGCCATATATGTGTGGTTGGTAATGTAAGAAAGGTTGTCTAAATGATTCATGGAGGTTTAGTATGTGCATTTGACAAGATTTATTTATGAGCATTAGTCAATTAGTTTACTTAAATGATTTGTAATGTGACATATCTTTTTTGTATTAAAATCCATAGAGAAATGATTTGGGGTATAAATTTAATGAATTATCATATCTTGGGATTTCCGAGAATGATATTTTTGGAGTATACCCATCAAATTATTTCCAGTTTTGAATGCAACACTCATTTAAAGTTATCTAAAGTGATCAACACCATATCACTCTCTTTCTTGTGAGAAAATATGGACGCATCTTCTAATTGCATGTGTTTTAGAGTGATGTTATAATGAAGATGTGTATGCATTTATTTTGATATTGAAGCCTTTCTTCATATTTTTCATTGTTAAAGAGTTTTTTGGTCCATTTCCAAGCAAATGATGCACTTAAGGAGAAATATGGTTATCAAAAACCATTTTACATACAAAATAAAGCAATAAATATTTGGGGTTTGTTGTTTAAAATTCTTCCTTTTGATAACCATGTCCAAGAACATCAAGCTACATCTTTCAGACTATGGTAGAGGAGTACCACCTCTATAAAAATGCAGGGGGATTTTATCCTCTTGAGGTTGATGTTGGGATTGTGACCAATATGAACATCAAAAGTTTTGGCATCTCAACTGGGGAACATTTATTTTCAAGGTATTTGAGGATTTTTTTCATATCTGATTGAGGAACTAGATTCTCCATGGTTCAAATTTTCAAAAAGAAGATTCAAGAAGACTGCTACTTGTTCTAGATGCATCGGGTTTATAAAAAGATTATTGAAAGATATTTGAATGACCTCAAAGATAATGTTCTTGGATCTTTGGGCACAAGTAAGATATCAAAATCTTTGAAGAGCCAAGAACCATCAAATATTTTGGAGGATGAACTCCCTAGAAATTCCATTGAAATATCTCTTAAAATCTATGACAATTCCATGGGAAAGATTCAAAAATATCAAGAAAATCATCATGGAGGTTCCACCAAAGAGTTTAGTTCATGTTGTGATGCTCCTTTTCCTTCTCCACCAATCCCATCAATGGATTTTAAATATGTAGAGAAAAGAGGAGGTACACAAAGAAGGAGTTGGATGCGTAGAAGCCCTTTAAATTCACCAGAAGTAGAATTTAAAATGCCAGATATTTCTATTGAAAATTTTCCCACATTCTTTGGGAACACTTCGGAGGATGTAGAGAAACATTTGTTTAAATTCAAGAACACATGTGATGTTTTCAATCTCTCTGAAGAGAATGTTACATGTCGATTATTTGCACAAAATATGCATGGGAATGCTTGTGAATGGTTCTTTCATTGTTGTTTGGGACCGTTATAAGTTGGGATGTGATGGAAACTTGATTTGTTGAAAATTACATCCCAAGAGTACACCCACATGCCCTTTCTATTGTTTTAAATGTTGCTACCACCCACCCTCTTCTATATGGATGCAAGACAATGAAGATTTAAGATTTTCCTATTATCCACATGATAATCTTTCAAGCATCAAGTTTGAAAGTGTAATTGAAAAGCCTCCACCAAATGCGCAAAAATATTTCATCCAACATTATCCTAAGGAAAATGTTGCAACATGTTTGCAATGGATGCATATTGATGATGAAAAGTCACAAGAACATTTGCAGCAAGAAGAATTGGTGGAAGAAATTAAACTTGAGAATAATGATGGGCAATATTGTCATTGCACGAATGAAGAATGTTTTCAAGACATTGTTGATGAATCAAGAATCTTGAATGTGGTTGTGGATAAGGAGAAAGATGAAAAATATTTCAAATAGGAAATTTCTCATCTAACTAAAGATTGTAGCAATCATGAGAAATCACTGATATTTGATTTTATTGAATCATGGTTCCAAAGCATTGTTGGCCAAGAAATGCAATCATATTTTGAGGGCATCTGGCTTAGTTTTACTTCAACATTCTTTGGGTATGCTCTTGACTCCTTGAGAGAAGCCCTGATATGTTCCCCAATTCTGAAGCTCATTCCATAGATTAGATGAATGCTTGAATGGATCCATTGGAAATCTACTTACACTTGAAAAGTGTCCCTTTCCTCCAATTAGGATAGGGTAGGTAGATCTTATTTGTACAAAGTTTGTTTCTTTAGTCCAAGTTTTGCATAATAAAGAAGTCGCTAGATGGATATAATGTTTGAATATGACTCCATGGCCCAATTGTTATAACCCTAAATTTCTCTACACATGCATACTTGGCCTTTGGCCCTCTTACTTGCATTTTTTTCCAAGCCACATGCATACTTGGCCTTTGGCCCTCTTACTTGCATTTTTTTCCAAGCCACTACTGAGTTGCTCTTCTAAAAAATATTTTTTTTAAGATGTACGCACCCTGCACCATTACTTCCCACATACATATGCTTGTTGCACCACTACAACCCACATACATACGCATGTTGCACCATTATAGCCCGTGTATACTTGCAAAAGTTGCAAAATATAAAAAAATTGCAAGGAATTCGTTGAGATTACGGCCTATTGGGTAGTTTCCCAACTAATCCACCTCCTAAAGCCCATCACCCAACTGAATAAACATCCTTTTGTTATATAAAATGAGGTGTTGGGATCTCATTCCACATCTATACATAAGAACAGTGAAACTCTACCCATTTCACATCCCCTCCTTGCCCAAGTTATTGCATCCCTTTTGTGAGAATTGCCTCAACATTCCCCAATTAGCCCTTCTTCCTCCATTAGAA
>CBVK0101785010.1:7898-25323 GCA_900067695.1 Picea abies
AGGGGTTTTGTATGAAAATATTTGAATTTTAATTAAATTATTATTATTATAATAAAAATAAGTTAATGAATAAATAATTTTAATCTTTCAAATTTTTCCAATTAAATAAAATATTTTTTTTTTTTTTTTTAAGAAATCGTTTTTAAAAAGGGTTTTGTAAATTAAATAATTGTAATGAAGAGATCCTTATCATATAAATAAAGGGGTTTTGTATGAAAATATTTGAATTTTAATTAAATTATTATTATTATTGTAAAAATAAGTTAATGAATAAATAATTTTAATTTTTCAAATTTTTCAAATTAAATAAAATATATATTTTTCAATTTTTTTTTATCATTTTTTTTTTTTAAATCGTTTTTTAAATGGTTAAAAATTTAAAGATATTCTCATCCATCAAATTAAATTATAATTACATACAAAATTCTTACTTAATCAAATTGATGGTGAAATTCCATTGAAATCTGTGCACTTATCTCATTCTTTGATGCGAAAAGAAACCAAGGATATAAACATAAACAAAATATGACAAAGATCGCCCACTTATCTTTTTCCTTAATGTAAAACGAAACAAAATATGGCAGAGATCGCCAACGTGGCGACTACAAGTATGAGCGTGGCGGATCATCTCACGCACCGCGCCAAGCTGTGACCCTTGAGTTCGCCGGGATGCGTTTATCTTCCCGGTTAGGCAATCCCTACGCTGTCGTAGGTTGTCACTATGCAGAATCCGGAAACACTACTCCATACTTTCGTTAGCGGAATAATTAGCGCGACTGTTTAATCCTGTTGGCGTAGCTCATGCCTCTTGTTGCCACCCTACAAATGGCTTCTCTGCCAACAAACGAACCATGTGTACATTTTGGCCGTTCCACTCTCGCCGATGCATTAACTTTTGTTACCAGTTGCGTGGAACCGGCCGCGATCGGTTATGGTAGCGAATCCCTCTCTTTCTCTGCTGGATACCCCGTCGGTGCGTCGTATTCTATTAGGTGGAAGTGATGTAGTTAGCCTGGCCTTAATTGGGAAATCTGCTTTGTGTTTTTTTCGTCGGAGGTACAGGCAGCACTTGCTCCATGCCTATAGTTATCATAAAATGTCCTCGTCCTCGGGCCTGTTGCTGCAGCAGCGTACCATTCATCTTCTTCCTCAGGGCATGAAGCGTCGAATTATATTAGAAGTCCGCTATGGAGGACCTCACATTGCAGCACCATTATTAATCAGCTCAGCAGCTGCCTGAATTAATGATATGATTATGAGTCTGTGCAAGAGCTTTCCCACATATCTGGGATTCTCTCAAGAGAACCCCAAACACGGCAGTCCTTGGTTTCTTCCGTCCAAGTTGACGAATTTATTATTCGACCGTTCTTCTGAACCTAATAACGTCCTCAGAGTGCCTGAGACTGATAATTCTGGTGTGCGTTTGGTCGAGCTGCCGTCATCGATGACGGAGAAATCTGAGGCCGGCGACGGTACTGCTTCGGAGATTAGTTCAAAATTGGGTATTGATAATATTGAAGGCTGTACGAAGAAATCTGAGGATTATGTCGATAGCTGGTCTTTCTGTCAGCCCGAGAAATCTTTCGATTCGCTTCTGGGGGACTTGCCGGTGCCCGCTAATGCTCGGCCTTGTTCACTTGGGATCTACCCGCTGAGCAAGAATCCGTGCAGTAGTGCGCTCAAGCGCGGTTACAGCCTTGAATTTTGCACGGAGAGTTTGGGCTTCGAGAGCTCAGAGGAGAGGGAGGACTGTTCTGCGGAGTCTAATTCGCTTATGAAACCTTGTGGCGAAGACGATGAAGAAGAGAAATGGGCATTACAAAGTGACACTGAATGTTCCTACGATGCCATTGTCGAAGGCGGAGCAGAGAACGTCATGAATTCGGCTGTGTGCGTTCAGGGTCACGGTCCAGTGGGAGCCAAGAGATGCGGCGGTCAGAGCCGGGCGACGGGTAGTGCCTCAAAGTTCCCGCCTCCGCTGCCCTCCATAGCGAGAAATGGGCAGCCGTGTGTTTTCCTGAAGCCCCTGAGAAAAGATGGCAGGTTCCTGCTGCAGGAAGTGATTGTTCCTCCGCAGGAGTTCTTACACGCATCGCGTCAGGACGGGCGTTTGAGGCTCCAGCTCTTTCGAAACCACGACGACCATTCTTTGTTAGGCGACGACGGGGTCCTGTGATCTGGTTGTTAATTCACGTCAGCGGCCGGTTAAAAGGCAGGGGTGCCACCATGGATGACACTGACGTCCACATGGAATCTTGGACAGCCGTGTCACATGTCATGCTCTCAACGAGCGCAAAAATTTTCAAGCGACAAGCCAAGCAGAAAAGCACGTCTATCTGTTAAATTGGGTGTGTCACCACTGGACTGCATATATGTGATGCAGTGTGTATCGGGTCACGTTTCAAGTTTGCAAAAATAAAATAACTGTGTGGATTTCATAATATTATTGGTCTATTTTATAGTATTTTCCTAAAATATTTGATTAGGGAGAAATGAAAGAGTAAACTAGAGATTTTTTGCGGTTCCAAATGTGGTTAGTCCGTGCCAAGCAAGGGGCCAGGTATCCATTTCTATATTTTGTAAGATTAATATCTGGTCATGAATTTTTTAAGTTTGCAATTTATGTTTTGTATAATTGGTCTATTTCTTTTGAAATTGGAAAGTGACATAGCAACTTTTGAATTCTTTACTTGTGATTTTTATATACATATTTTTCCTTTACATATTTAATTATACCTAATCCAAAAATTCCATAAATCCGAAAAAATGTCATGCAATTTTTTAACTCCAAATATAATTTTTAAAATCATTGACGTACATTTTCACTCCCGGTTGTGCCTTGTTTTTAAAAATCCATTATAAATAGTACAAAAATTATAAAATTTATCATTTAAATTATTGAAAATTAAAAATATACTAGGAAAGAAAGTTAATAAAGTTTGGGATTTATTAAAAATGAAAAAAAAAATGTTTATGTCATACCACCATTTCTACGAAAACTTATATATGTTTGTTTGCCTATAAAAGTGTTAGAAAATATATGTTTGTTTGCCTATAAGAGGTTTATGTCACTAGGTTGATATAAAGAGTATTGTTATTGCACAATCTATGGCAAGTGATGCAAGATTGACATAACAAGGGGGTGACATATCACTATCACATTAATAGGAAACTCATTTTTGTTTAGGAGTATAACAAGATTACTTCAAGGAGACATCTCTAGTGACCTAAAGCTCTGATAAGACTAAGGCAAGGATGCAAGAATACCCCCCTCTCACTGATCACTCAAGTCAAAAGGTTATTTAAGTCTTTAAAGGGTGAAGCAATAGTAAAGATGGAGTGTACCTGCCCAGAACAAGACAACAAAGAAAATATAGCAGCTTTCAAGTACAAAAATGATGTCAGTGCTTCATAAGACCATGAACCTTCGAAAAACAAGGTAGCTAATATAAAATTGCAGCAATATAATAGATTACAACAACAATAAGTATTTTATAATAGCTGCAAAAAATATGCTTTGAAATTGCTTGAAAAAGACAAGAAAACGTAGCTTTAACTAGGCAGAATAATGATCACAAGCAACTTTGGCAATGTCTGCCTAGCATTAAATGTCAATGTTGTAGAGAATTTGTTGCAGTTAGATGGTTGTAGCAATCTTTTGTAACAACAACAAGTATTAGTGCTCAGAATTGCAAGGAAACATCATGTAAACTTAGCATTTATCTAGTAGATTGTTTGGTAATTATCACAAGCAATTTATGAGTGAGTTAGATGCAAGTTATGTAGGTGTATGCAGCAAATTAGTGTAGATTAGTATGGTTGCAGTAGTGATTTGCAACAACATCAATTTAACTAGTGAATTAGTCTAGTTTAGGGTTAGTAGAAATTAGCAAAAGCTTCAAGGAAGAAGGTTTGAGTGTGTGTTTGATCAATCATTCATTAAAGCAGGTGGACTAGTTCCTTTATGGGGAAATGGAATCAGTAGGTGACAGTTTTCACTTGGAGGTAGCAACAACAATGATTATACTTGTCTAAGGAGAAGAGGTAGATGGAGGAGGAGTTGGCACTTCAAGGCCCCAAACATCCAAACCCTAAAGACAAATTCACTGGAGAGTAAGCAATTTTAGGCCCTAGCGAATCTTCCTTCCTTAGACTATTGAAACGTATTAAGAGCAACAATAACTAGACAATGGCTTATAAAGTGCTAATGTTTAGGGCTTTAGAAGTTTATCTAAGTCAAATCACCTTAGTAAATTCTAACAAATGAAGAGTAAAGAAGTATTAACTTAAGTCTTTTACTCCTAGGGTTTGTCAAGTAAGAAATTTCATAATCTTTAACATGAATAAGCAAATATACCATAACCATTCAAAATGAAATGAAAAATTCCAGATTCACTTACTTCACCAAGAATAATCAAGCAATAAAACCCTAGATTGCCAAGTAACTTCACCAAGAAATGATCCAAGTTGCAAATTTTAGCCTCCAAGAGTGTGCCTCCCTATTTCATCCAATAAGTCCCAAATAGGGCGCAAATTTCAAACCACACTTATTGTGTGATGAGTGATGATGAAAAAAATTAGAGTACTTTCTCTCTATTTATATAAAACTAATGACCTTTAATTAATTTTAGGTCAAATAAAGGTCGACCTCGCCAATTTACATCAAAATTTAATTTTTACATATAAATAAAATTAATTAATCCCTAAAATCATCTCCAAGGGTGATGTCATGCCCTTCTAGGGTGACGTTGAGCCCCTAAGGTGGAACGTTGGGCTCCAGATGAAAAACATTTAGCCTCCAAAGGCCATGGATGATGCCCACACATGCCATCCAACACACAAATGCCCTCAAAATGAAAACCCTAGCTCTGGATGGTGTCCAACGTCATAATGGTGACATCATGCGCTCTCAAAAGTCAACGTCCAGGTGGAAGAGAAAGATCGCCCTGGGTCTAGGCCTGCCAGGGTGTCTCCAAGGACAACGTCCTTCTTTCTTCCTGGTGCAAATCTCTTATGTCTTCTTTCCCCTGGTTGGGGTTACAACATCCATCTGTGGGATTTCAGCCCCATGAAGGTTTGATCTAATCATTCCCCCATGTGTACCTATCCACCGGGAAAAGTCCTGCAGCAACAACAAATACGCCCTCCAAGGGTACATAAGTCACAAGGATCATAACATGCAAATCATATCCAATAATTAAATTACCCAAACATGTGCATCAAACCCCCCTTTACCTAGACAAATGCTCAAATATGTTATGCAATTTAACAAGTCATGTTTGGAGAAGGTCTCAAGGTGTCCTATTGGGCTAATCCTCCTTAAGTTTGGGGTGTTTCCCAAGTGACAACCAATCCAGGTCATGTAAGTGTATGAGGTGGCGTGGGGTAAGTGTTTGGGCATGGGGTGCAATGACAAAAGGGAAATGCAAATATTTTATGTGGGTGCCTTTGTAGAGGGCGAGTTGCACCTTGTCATAGATGCCATTATTTCCTAGCCCATTCACTACCTTTTATTCTTAGCTTCATTGATTTTGATCTTTTGTTTTTATGCTTCAAGGGAAGAGTTGAGAGACACTGTCATGGCTTGGTGACCAGAGGTGACAACGTTATCCACAAACAATCCACGGAGATGAGAAGGGTGGTTCGTGATGAGACCCCCTTTCTCTTGGCTATGCAACCAAGAGCCACTACCATGGTTTGGTGACCATATGGATGGTAGTGTCATACCGCTACATGCCCATGGTCATAATAGGTTGAATTGTGATGAGACCTCCTATCCACAAACTAATACCTTGAGTGTTTATTTATCTTATAGGTTCCCTTTTCTTACTGAGAAGATTTTTATTGCTTTCTCAGGAATCCCTGGGCAAAGTATCTCAAAGGTTTCATATTTGGATTTTAACTCTTTCCAACTACTTTTACCCTATATGCCTTTAGCCCCTTCTTCCCACAAGGCAAGGTACAACCCGTCCTAGTGTGGCCAATCCCAATGCTCGAACAAAGGTAGGGGACAATAAGAGGAATAAAGATGGAAAGTGGTAAGTATGGAGGGAACAAACGATGATATTTCACAGACCCACCAAGTGGTAACCCATCCTAAAGGAAGATCGACTTACTAAGGCATCATGTCACCCTTCCAAGTATGAACAAGTCAAAGAGCATAATTTCCAAGCAAATGCTATGAAATGAAGCAGAATTCAATGCAACATATTCAAGTGCTTCAAGAATCAGAGTGACACATACCATGATACCCGAACTCATTACCTTATGGATCAAGACTTACTGCTACTTCAAGACCAGGCTAGTGGGATGGATATTGTTTTTGTTGATAAATGGGATGCATTGAAGAAAAGAGGGGCCCTACCAAGGATGATTTTAAGGATGGAAATTCATTTTAAAATGTAGAAACCTTGGCGAATATTATTGATCCTTCATGTGCCAACTATAAAATGTTTCGCGATATTTTTGTAAAAATATTCAAATTTCTAGGGATTTTATATAGTTTGTATAAAATTTTGGCGATTTTTAACGTAAAATAATTTTATCCTATAGAATTTGGGCTAATCAATCTTAGAATAGCAAATCTTTTTTTGGGAAAAACCTTGGAAAGTTATCCCATGAGCAACATTTAGCCCCTAAAGTCATCCTTGGACCGCCCTACGAGGCCATGCTCAAGTCATTCGACTCTCAGCACTCCATGTCTAGGACCTATGGGCCTCGAGAAATGATCTCCTTAGTTATCCCTAGAGTAGGGGATAACATATGGCTCCAACTCGAGGACATGTGCTCATTGTAAAGCGCATGAGAACCTCAACATCTCTGGTATGACCTATGCCTGTTAAATCTCAACAAAATGTATTAGTAATCCTTAGGGTCACGATATCACCCCTTGTTCATATATGATAATAAATAGAAAGAGAATCTCTAATATAGCATAAAATCATAAGCATACATATATGCAAAATGGGAGAATACAATATGAAAATGAAACTATAACTATGCCATCATGATATGTAGATGATATATACAATGGATGCAAATGCCTACCTAATCTAACTTACCTGTGAAGTCAATTCTTTGCCCCATGATGGGGTTTGAGGAGGCGTCCACTAATTGGTAATGGATGTTTTCTTCCTTCCAATGTAGACAAATAGTAGGCATTGTTGACTGACTTCATTCTGATTCTGAAAGGTCCAAGCCAAAATTGTGCATTCCATTTAACACTGTTAGACTCTCCTTTCTTTGTGTCCCACATCCATACCATATCTCCCTCTTGATATTCCTTTGCTTCACACTTGGTTGTTTCTTGTATAACCGTAGTATATTGTCCTGAGGGAGGAGGGTGGGATTCAACTGTAAGGACTTCTTGTTGGCTTGGTTTGATCAATATGGCATCATTCCCTTTCTTTAGTAATTTGATAGTTCCAACTTGTTTGTCCTTATATTTATCTAAGAGTTGTTGATACTCCTCTTTCTTTGGCCATTGTATCTCATTGAAATATTCCTCTAAAGTGAAAGTAAAATCCTATGAAGAAAATATAGGAAGGTTTTCCTTAATTGGCTCATGTGTCTCATTGATTTCAGTATCATTGTTGATTTCTTGTACATGGGCCTTGGTCATTGGCATATTTGGAAGGCGTTATATTGCCCCATTTTTCATAGGCACATAGATATAATTTAGATCCATCTCTAATGTACCTCCCAACATTGCAGCAAACTTCCTGGACAAAAGCATCCCCCACACATCAGGGATGTCCACCACCATAATATCCATATGGATCACTCTCTCGGGATATTTACCAAGGCATACTTGAACATTCTCAACTACCCCATGAGTAAGTATGGCCCTGGATTCAAAACCACACACATTCCTATAAGGTTGTGTAGCCTTTTGGCCTATTTTCTCCATAACTTTTAGAGACATCATGTTAGCACCTCCTCCTGAGTCGAGCATACAGTTGTTAAGACATTTGTTATTCACTAGTAATGACATAAAGAAGGGTGGGTCTCCATCATATTTAACCCTAAAATGGTTTTCTTGTAACATAATAGGAGGGTCCATTGGTTCATCTTATATGTTGAAAAAAAAATTGAACCTTTCTTTCATGGATGGAACTTTGAAAACTTCCCTCAATGGGATGGTTACATGCATTTTGGCCAATGCACCTTCCAAGTCAAATTTCAGGTCAAACTTGTCAGTCTTATGATAATTTTTAGGAAGAAGTATGTTCATAGGTGGAGGTTTCGACTATGAAGCTATAGCTCCAGTAGAGAGAGGTTGGTTCATCCTTTTTTGTCTAGTATACACCTGGAATTCTTGTTTTTTCAACTTTTCTCTTGACTCTTGATCACAGTCATTGATTACCTCCATCCTAGCCTTCCTGGCTGCCTCCTTTATTCCTTCATCATGTTCTTCAAGTGTGATATTAAGGCAACATTGTGGCCCCTCAATGGCATGTTCAATAATATTCACTTGGTCGCACTCACCATTGTTTAGAGGGCATTCATGCTCCCAATGTGACTCTCTACATTGTAAGCACCATGAGTTCTCCTCTACCATGTTTGTGGGGGCTAAAGTATTAGGGACTTCTTGATCATTCTTAGGCTTGAAACCTTGAGCACCCGTTGGAATTTCCCCTTATAAGGAGGTCTAAGAGCTTGTTGTTTGGCTCTCTCTAGATCAACAATCCTATTCATCATTAATTCTTGGGTTTTTACCATGCCATCTACAGTCAATTTTATCTTTGCCAGGTTAGCACCACTATCCAAAGCGGACTCAACATTGTGGAATACTTTGGCTTTAGCATTCATTTTGACTCTTAGGGCGGAGAAAGGTTCTACTTTGGATGATGATAGGTTGTCTTCAATTTTCATAGCCATATCATGAGCTTCTTAGATTGTCTTAGGAGCTTTGTCTCTAAGGAGGAAACCCATTTGTCCTATAAAGGCTTTGGTGTAAAGAAAGAGAAGAAAATTGTTTGAAGGGTGATGGCTTCCTGGGATTTGTTGTATTAACCTTTCAAATTTATCATGAAATTACCTAATACTTTCATTCTTATCCTTTGTGATGTTGTTGAGCCTTATTAGTAGCATGTTAGAGTCTTCTTTGACACTCCATATTTTGAGGAAGACTTCCTCTAATTTATCCATAGATGTAATACTAGTGTCATGGAGACTGTTATACCATATTCTAGCACCATCATAGAGGGTAGAGAATAGTTTCATTGCTAAATATTTAGCATCATAATTGATAGGATAAAGTTGAAAGAAGGCCCAAAAATTGCTCATATGATCCTCAACGTTGACTACATCATTACTAGTGAACTTAGGCAGCCACTTCTCATACCTAGGGGGAATTTGTCGAGGGTATCCTGGAATATCTGTCATTTCTAACAACTTAAAAAGTCTAGATGACCATTGTTTTTTGTTATTAGCCTGATTTGGATTAAGGGTCTGAGTATGAGCATTATACATTGTATTTAAAGGAAGATTTCCTCCAAATAATGATTTTACTATAAGAGAGTCTCGGGGAGGCTTTCTTCTGTAAGACTTGGGAGGATTGGTATACTTCCTTGGACTCAGTGGAGTCACCAAATAATCTTCTTGAAATTATCAAAGGGATGAGGGGATCACCCTCAGTGGATTCTCCAAGTAAGCTTTGTAAGATGAATTCTTTGAGGGAAAGGCTTACTGAAAAAGTGTCATTGAGGAATATTGACTCAGTGTTCCCAGACAATGGTGCCAAAATGTTATCGCACAATTTGTACTTTCCCAAATCCCAAGGCAAGTGATGCAAGATTGACATAACAAGGGGATGACCTATCATTGTCACCTTAATAGGAAACCGCTTTTTGTTTAGGAGTATAACAAGATTACCCCAAGGGAGACGTCCCCAATGACCTAAAGGGATGATAAGACTAAGGCAAGGATGCAAGAATAGCCCCCTCTCACTGGTCACTAAATTCAAAAGTTTCTTTGAGTCTTTAAGGGATGAAGCAATAGTAAAGATGGAGTATACCTACATAGAACAAGACAACAAAGAAAATATGGCAGCTTTCAAGTACAAAAATGATGTCAGTGCTTCATAAGACCATGAACCTTTGAAAAATAAGCTAGCTGGTATAAAATTGCGGCAATATAATATTTTACAACAACAATAAGTATTGTATAATAGCTGCAAAAAATATGCCTTGGAATTGCTTGAAAAAGACAAGAAAAGGTAGCTTTAACTAAGCAGAATAATGATCAATTGTCGCAAGAAATTTTGGCAATGTTTGGCTAGCATTAAATGTCAATGTTGCAGAGAATTTGTTGCAGTTAGATGTCTGTAGCAATATTTTGTAACATCAGCAAGTATTAGTGCTCAAAATTGCAAGGAAACATCATGTAAACTTAGCATGTATCTAGTATATTGTTTGACAATTATCACAAGCAATTTATGAGTGAGTTAGATGCAAGTTATGTAGGTGTATGCAGAAAATTAGTGTAGATTAGTAAGGGTGTAGCAGTGATTTTCAACAACAACAATTTAACTAGTGAATTAGTCTAGTTTAGGGTTAGTAGAAGTTAGCAAAAGCTTCAAGGAAGAAGGTTTGAGTGTGTTTTTTTATCAATCATTCACTAAAGCAAGTGGACTAGTCCCTTTATGGGGCAATGGAGTCAATAGGTGATGGTTTTCACTTGAAGGTAGAAACAACAATTATTATACTTGTCTAAGGAGAAGAGGTGGATAGAGGAGGAGTTTGCACTTCAAGGCCTCAAACATCCAAACCCTAAAGACAAATTCACTAGAGAGTAAGCAATTTTAGGCCCTAGCGAATCTTCCTTCCTTAGACTATTGAAAGGTATTAAGAGCAACAATAACTAGACAATTTGTAACACCCTTGTTTTCCCCAGCTTGTAATTAATCATAAAATAGGATTACCATGCTAAGGCAGGTGAACAATGTAAATGTATTATTGTTAAATTGCCCATAACTAACTATTGTGGGGTGAAGCCTTGAAGTAAGAGCCATGATATCTCTAGAGGAAAGAATCAGTTAATGAAGGAAATGACTGGTGGTTGAATAATCAACCACCCCCATGAATGGAAGCATGGGTTGTCAACCCGAAGTACCATAGAGACCTGCAGACCCGAGCTTCCTTCTGACAGAAGGAACAGGATAGTTCGAGAACCTTCCTAAAGAAGGAAGGAAAGATACACACAAAGGGAGAGAGAGGAGACACCAGAGGAGAGTGCAAGCTCGGAAGGAGATGCACGAACCAAAAGGAAGTGAAAAGAACACGACTTGAAGGACCCGAACATGAGCTTGATGCTGAGGAAGCATTTGATAAACCTCACAGGGATACTGTGATAGAGAGAAGGTCTCTGAGAGATGGCATAGTTCCCTAGTGATATCATGGATTGGAATGGGGGTGGCCAGAGTTCTAAGGATGAATGTCTCTGAGCCTATGGTTGGGTGGATAGGAACACACCCATAGTCATTTAGTTGGTCGCAACTTGTAACAGATAAGTATTCTCATACCCTATGTAATTGAGCTGTAATTGTGTAATAAGATTGGATATATTGTGAATGTTTTCAGGGATGTGCATGTCTGCTTAATGGTTATTGTTAGGACCCAGAAATGTCCCTTTTTCACTATACCTTTTGCTCATTCAACCTTATCATTTCTATGCTAAAATGCCTAATATATTGTTTGTTAAGACCTTTTTCCCAAGGTATGAATCATTGATCTTGCTTTTGTATTCTTATTTACTTAACATGTTCGATTGGTAGTGTTTCTCATATTTTACCCATGAATGCTCAATTAATGATCAAAATGTGTAGATTAAAGAAAAACAGCCAAGTATTGAAGAAAGATCGTTGTTGTTACACCAGTTGTTACAGTTTTGGGCCCATTATGCATGTTGTTACACAACTATAACAATCGCACACCTTTTTGGAAGTTGTTACACCTGCTGCAACAGACTCCCACCGATACTGGAAGCTGTTATATCATTCAAATTCATATCCTGAAAACAAATCCTCAAGGTTGTTACATGTTTTGAAGACAGATCCTCAAGGTTGTTACACATTTTGGCTCACGTTGGTGAGCAAGATTATTTCCAGATTTTGTGAAGATGACAGATATTTTATATCATACGAACAGCTTGAGAATCTCCGATTCACAAGGCTGTTCTAAGTCCGTTTCAACTGACTGTCTCTGTCTTTAAATAAAATATCTATTGTAATCATTAGGTGAAAAAAATATTAGTTATGGAACAGAGAGTAAAGTGAAGAATTTTGTATCTGAACATTTTGGCGATTTAATAAAGAAAGTGATTTGAGTTTCTCCAACCTACTCTAGTCTTTTCGAGTGGATTCAGTGAGAAGGAAAGGGCCCACCTTCCTCACAGACTCCCCTCTGTTTTGAGTTTTAGATTAACTACTTTGATTTGGGTGATTTATCTGTTTATCATTTCTAGAATACATTTATTGTTACAGGTCAGTCCCTTTCTATTAAATGTGCATCAGTGTGTCTCGTGAGAGTTAGAATAAATTGTTAAATACTGCTGGAGAATTTCTTTGAAAGTTAATTCCTTTTCTTCATTAGATTAAATCTTTATTTTCAAGAAAAAGTAAATAGAAGTGTGAATTCCCTTTCTGCAATTAGGTAGACTTCCTTTCAGCAATTAGCATAGAACTTCCTTCTGCAAGAGTAATATAGAAGATTAGAATAGATTAGATAATCCAGGATTCTTATACACTCATCAAATTCTACTCCTAGAAATTAGATTTCAATTATGCAAGTGTGACTTCAATTCTGCAACAATAGATTAGAACTCCAACTGTGTCAACAACTTGTGTTAGTGTTAATCTTTTCAACTCTGTTTCTTTTAGTGTTAATTTACCTTACTGCAATTGATTAGTGTTTGCTTTCATAATCTAGCATAGACTATGCACAATTATCTTGCAATAAAAAAACTTTCCTGGGTTTGACAATTCATATTGAACACCTTAATTATCTATTTATTTAGACAATTAAAGTGCCCAACATTTTGGCGTCATTGTTGGGGAAGATAATTATAGATTCTTGTAAGCACATTAGTTTTCTTTTCTTAGGAATGAGTAGTCTGCATGAATTGAGGAACAAGAGGACATATCCCCAAAAATACTAACCCTACAGGTACCATAGGACGTGGTGGAAGGAATCCTGCACTAGGAAGTCCAACCTTTGTTGATGAGATTATAGCCATAGCAGATTCTTCTTCGGGATCTATATTTCACCCTTCAAATCCTCCAAGCAGACATACTCCTCAGACATCAAAACTACCCCATTTTGAAACATAGGTTTCATCAGGGGCTGAAGCTGAAGATTTGTCACCAACAAATCAACATGAAACACTGGAGAATATTGAAGGAGTTAGAGATGATTGTTTTCATATGCTAAATATGCTTAGAAAGGGAGATAGATCTAAGGAATCCTATGAAGACATTTTAAATCTTTGTAAGAGATGCTCTCGAGGATCTACAAGGAATAAGCCAGCTACCAGGGATGCCACTTTTTCAAGGGTACATAAATCAACCAATGGAGGGGCAATAAGAGAAGAAATAGGTAATCTATTAGAAGATTTCAAAACAAAAATGATTAACTCTTTTTCTTCACAAATTGATACTCTGCAGATCAAACAGAAACAAGAAGAATCAGACCGAGCATTTTCCATTTTCTATTTGAAATGCAGAGACAAACATCCACCAAGGGAGTGCCCATTGAACAGTGTCTAGGTATGTCTTATTTGTGAATTAGATCATGCCACTGAAAAATGTCCCTCCCTACCAAGTGTAAAAGCATCAATGAAGGTGACTAATGAGGAAGTGGAGGCTTCCTATATAATAACACAGAGGAGACAATGGCAGCGACGAGGTCAAGGTATAAACCCTCAATTCTCTCCTGCAACACTTAATTATTGGAATAATGTGAACAATCAGCTTCAATATGGCCAAATGAATGCCCCCCATCCAAATCAGATGCCACCTCCTTATCAGGATCCCAATGCATGGGTACCTATGCCCCAACAACATAATAATCCTGGGAAATGGAACCCAATGGGTACCCACATTGGAGAGGCCCTCAACAACAGCTTACATATCAAAACCCTCACCAACAGAACCCCTATCAACAACAATTCCAACCCTAGTACCAGCAAAAACAGCTGCAGTTACCTCCCAATGCCTCGCAGAACAATGCTCTCTTATGGCCTCAAATACTTGTGCAACCTAAGCCAAATCCAAATAATAAGGTCGTTCAGAATATTGATCTACACAATGGGCCAACTCTGTCTATTACCCCTATGCCTTGTGATGAGATAAAATTAAGATCAGGGAGAATAGTCGAGACAATAATTAAAGATGCTCCTTCTTCAGAATCAGACAAGGTATCAGGGGAAAAACCATCTGCTGATATAGAGGAAATTGAAGAACCTATCATAGAATTAGTAGACCCCCCATTCCATGAAAGATTGGAAATTACCAAAATTGTGGAATTACCATCCTTCAATCTCTTAGGAGAATTTCAAAATCTGCATGTTAACATTCCACTATTGCAAGCGATTAGGGATGTCCCTATTTATGCGAAGACTGTGAGAGACCTATGTATCAAAAATCCTGGAAGGAAACCTAGAGACCCCCTCATAGTACACGTAGTGGGAGAATTGTTTGAACTGATGTTAGGCAAAACCCCACCTATTAAATATGGCGACCCAGGAAACCCTACAGTCACTGTCAAAATTGAACAGACATTTATTCCCGATGTGTTAGTTGATTTAGGGGAAGTAATTAACATTATGCCAATAGAGACGACACAATTGTTGCAACTCAGAATGCAAGTCCGACCTACTCCTACTGTTTTAGAATTAGCTGATCGTTCTACTATCAAACCAGAAGGAGTAATCGATGATCTAGTTATTTCAATTTATTCATGGGAGTATCCTGTTGATTTTGTCGTATTGCAACCTAAAACTCGTCTGGGGGGCCACCCTCTAATTCTAGGAAGACCATGATTAACTACAACTGATGCTTTCATTGGTTGTAGATCTGGTTCAATGAACATCTTTGATGGTTATGATACCAAGAAACTTACCCTTTATCCTCATGCTACAACTAGTGTGGAACCTGAAAATTCTTTATGGATGGACATTGAGGATGAAAGTGCTATGCCTGTGCTAACCATAGGAAAAGCCCTAAGTTTCAAAGACGAGACAAAGGATGAGATAATCAATAGCTTTATCAATGACCCCTATGTTGTTACACCAAACACGTATCATCGATTGAGTAGAATCTTTGACCCTACTGCCCAGGAAGGAGTCAGTGCAGAGATGTTATTTGAAACTATTGTCAATCAAGTTAATTCAACTGTAACAGCAGACACTGAAACAACTGAATTATTCCTAAAGTCGATTCTAAGAGCATCGTTGTAGAAATCAAACCTGGAAAAACCCTGAACATCAATCATGATTTATCTTCTGCTGAAACTCGACGTTTGATGAAGTTATTGATTGAACATAAAGAGGCATTTGTCTGGGATTACATGGATATGAAAGGAATTTCCTCTGAACTATGCACCCACCATATATACATTAAGGAAGAATTCCGACCCATTTTCCAACCCCAAAGGAGAATGAACCTGAATATTAAAGAGATTGTTAAAGAAGAACTCTAGAAACTTCTTAATGTAGGATTCATATACCCTATATCAGACAGCGAGTGGGTTTCACCCCTGGTTATTGTGCCTAAAAATAATGATAAATGGAGAGTGTGTGTGGACTATAGAGCCCTGAATAAGGCCACGCAGAAGGATCATTTCCCTCTGCCATTTATTGATCAGGTTCTAGACAACCTATCTAGGAAAAAAAATTTCTCTTTCCTAGATGGATTTAGTGGCTATAACCGGATAACCATTTCTCCACGGGACCAAGATAAGACCACCTTTACCAGCCCTTGGGGTACATTTTCCTACAAGGTTCTCCCATTTGGCTTGTGTAATGCACCAGCCACTTTCCAGAGAGTTGTAATTGGTATTTTATCTGATATGGTGAATGATTGTACGGAAATATTCATAGATGACTTTACACCTTATGGTACTGATTTCGATGAAGCTTTAGCTAATCTGGAAAAAGTACTCAAAATATGCATACAATCTCATCTTTCTCTAAGTAAAGAAAAGTGTCATATGATGATGAGCGAAGGTGTGGTGTTGGGACACTTCATTTCTTATGCAGGAATTCAGGTAGACCCAGCCAAAATCCAGGTAATTTTAGACATTCCAACTCCATCAACTCTGAAAGAGGTAAGAATTTTTTTAGGGCATGTTGTATATTACAGGAGATTCATTAAAAAAAAATCCAAACTTGCCTCTCCCTTATTTTTTGTATTTTTTGTAGTGACTTTAGTTGGACTGACAAATGTGAATTGTCTTTTGCAGATCTGAAATAGAAATTGTCCACAGCTCCCATTTTGAGAGGGCCCAGTTGGGCTCTGCCATTTCACATTTCTTCAGATGCCTCAGATACTGCAATTGGTGCAGTGCTAGGGCAACAAGAGGACAAAGATCCCTATGCTATCTACTATATCAACAAGAACATGGCTCCTGTTGAGTTAAACTATACAGTCATAGAAAAATAATTCTTGGCAGTAGTTTATGCTATCAATAAATTCAAGCATTATCTCACTGGTTATTCTACTTTTATTCATATTGATCATTCAACAATTAAATATTTGATTAATAAACCTATTACTAACGCCTGAGTAACAAGATGGTTGTTATTACTACAAGAATTTGACATCACTATAGTAGATAGACCAGGAAAAGAAAATGTGGTTGTTGATTTTCTCTCAAGATTGAATATAAATGATGATAATTCACATGTAGATGATTCCTTTCCAGATGAACATTTTTTTGCAGTATCTTCTCACTCACCTTGGTATGTAGACATTGCTAATTATTTGGTTGCAGGGAAGGTACCTCCTCATCTATCTCCCTGAGAAAGAAGGAAGATTATTCAAAAGAGTGCTCGGTATAGTTGGATAGGGAGATATATTTTCTACACAGGTCTGGATCAAGAAATCAGGAGATGTGTGAAAGATGATGAATTTTATGATCTGCTTAAAGCTTTCCATGATGGCCCTTGTGGGGGTCATTTTGCTAATAAAAAGACTGGGCATAAAATTTTGAGGATGGGTTATTTTTGGCCCATAATATTGTTGGATTATTGAGAGGGGGGGTGAATCAGTAATAGCATAATTATAATCATTTTTCTTCAAATGTTATACCAATGTAGAATTATTATCCAATAATGAGCAATAAGAAATAAACAATCACACACATACACCGTACACCAATGTTTTACATGGAAACACAAATCGGGAAAAAACCACGGAATGATTTTT
>CBVK0101785029.1:0-12609 GCA_900067695.1 Picea abies
AATTATTTATTGACATTTTGATTATCATGGACCTTTATGTTGTCCCATTTTGTATGATGGAGAGTCCCTTATTTGTATATAATAAAATGGGTTTCTTATTCTATTGCATTGTCTAGTGTCGTAAAATATTATGTTCCAATTAAATATATGGATGATTTTCATTGTTACAATGAACATAGGTGTAATTAGTTAGTATATTTTTTAAACAATAGAATACATTAATGTAATGAATATATTCAAAAAACATAATTAAAATATAAAAATCAATATTATTATTAAAAATATTTTGTTTTATGATGATTAATTGAAATTTTATAAAAAATCAAGAAGTTGCATTTGATATTTTAAACATGGAAAAAAATGACACTAAAACATATCAATACATTCTATTCATCTTAATGCAATGGTGTAGTTTATACATGTCTATGCACCAGTTCATATAAATGGTTCTTAAGCATTGATATGCTATACATGTACAAACACATTGATGTTAGTAACTATCATAAGTTCACCAATGCTCCTAATGGCAACAACAATGATTATTCTCTTCAATGTCATTGTGGTCGTTAGGTTATCATCACTATTACATGGCATTACAATATGGATGGGGATATATGCATCGGTGTTTTTACATATATAATACACACCATGGAATTAAGTATATGCAATATGCATCAATGCCTTAAATTATAATACATATCGATGCATTCAATATATTTAATATGCACCAGCACTTTAAAAATATAATATATATAGTTGTGTGTTAACTATCATCACATTGTTGTGTTTCACATATGGGTACACCAGTGCGCCTAATGGATTGGAAGCACACCGGAAAAAAACCTCCATTAGAACCTTTGGCTACCCATAATTTTTATCTATAGTGAATATATAGTAAAACCTCTACTATCAATAGCAATGGTTTTCTTGACAATTTTCCCCAATCTTGCAACATTAAAAACCTATGCAAAAACCTCCACTAGATAGTATTTTCCTTGTAGTGTTTCATATAGATCAACTATTCCCTCTAACTATTACCCTCTCTCTTAAAAGTCTACTTCCTAAAGTAACATTTGAAAGAAAAAAAATCAATAATTATCTTAATAACTCTAGTACGAATCTTCTTTCATTAACTTCCTATATCCCTCGAATGTGTTAACAAACTATAAATATAACATATGACATCTAATGAGTGTGAAACAATAAGCATGCAAACCAAAAATGGCAGAGGCCTCAATTTTCAAAGATTACTATTTCTATTGAATCATTTTAATATATAGATTATTAATAGAAGCCTATTTTTAATATATGAACTTTTATATTGAATGTATTGCACTAATCTTCTTTTATTTAGTTATTACAAGCATATCGATGAATTCATATATGCACCTACAAGAATATCAATATATCTATTCTTTGTATTCTAGTCACAATGCATATTTTGTCTGGCTTGGTACTAGTCAATTTGTTCTTCATATTCTAGCTACAAAGCATATTCTAACTACAATGCAGTTACAAACACATTGGTTTGATATATGAAAACACTTTCTTATTATATGCTATTATGAAATCCCTACGTATTCTCTGATGATTAAATGAAGGATTTGATGGAATATCAAGGATGCCAATAATTACAATCCATCACAATTACATGTTGAAGAGTTTGGTCTTAACTTAACTTTAACACAAACCATGGGAATCATTTGGTTTCTCCTTTACAAGTTTAAATGGAAATTTAGTGCTTATGATAAGTCCTCCCACACTCTATCTATCATGTGTAGATGTCAAACATTTGGAGGTGTTGGAGAGCAAGCCATTTCCCAATTATTCCTACAACTAAACAAGGGGGTTAAGGGATTTATCATGTCACATGGGACTAGAGGGTTCTTAGGAAAAGGGTTCAATGCACTAATTGGGTCTATTTTCCTATTCAATTCCCTCCATGTTATTTTAATATCCTTCTCTCCCACTTCTTCTAAATGTGTTCTCTTCCACTCTTTCTCTTCCCTTTGTCACATTCTTTGTTATTCCATTTGTTGACATTATAATTCTCTTTCTAGTTTAGACTCATGCTCCTTTCTTTATTTTGTAGCAATTTGAGTTTCCTTTTTATTCCTTTACTTGTTATGTATTCCTTTGTTTACCACTTCCAATTATTTCTTCATTTTCTCTTACCCAAAGAGGATATTAAGGAAATGGTCTGAGGTGATTTCTCTGGAGTATAAACTGAGTCAAATTGGATAGTCAACTTAAGTCCTTAGATTCTCTAGTACCATTTTCATTGGTAGCTTTTATAAATTGGCAAGTGTTCCAGTGTTCCACCTAGTAGGATCCCTATTACTTGGTTTTCATATGCTTGAATACAACTAATCCTTATCCTTTTTCCTCTTTGGGGTTTTCATTTCCCCTTAAATTGATAGCCTTCTCTTCCAATTCCACACAGCAAAATCTATGTAGTAATGCACCACCTCATTGGGATTAAGTGTAGAAGGAGGGGATGGAACAAAAAGGATCACATCATCATGGTCGTTATCAAGATATATCCTAAGGTCCAAAACAACATCTTGTACCCAAGGAGGCTGGTGGGAGAAACTACCTAGGGATTATCAAATGCTCCTAATTGAAGCCACATTTTTTTGCTCCACTAACTTGGGAAAATGTTGGAAAGTCAACACTTTGGTTTATAGTTCATCACTCTTGATTTACACTTGTCAACCTAAGCATGTTCTCCATAGTGGTTTCTTAATATTTAATTGAAACTTGGAAAGTCTCACTTGGTCACATGTATTGGGCTATTGCATCAAGGTTAAGGGGCCAAATCCATATCCATCTAAAAAACAATTTTATGTTTTTTTATTGTAAGTGCCTTCACAGTGTTTTTCTCCAAAACTCAACCAATTCATACCTTTTTATATCAACCTGGGATTTATTTCCATCAATATTGATCTATCAATTTTGAAATGGCATTTGAATGGTTAAAGAACACTTTCATCCAATGGTCTAATCTTGTGGCTCATATGAGGAGGCAAGGAGAGCATATCAATACCCAAAACTCTATCCTCTTGGATGGTAACTAATGCCACCTAGCTTCCATGTCCATAAAAAATGAGAATGTGACTATTGTGGGAGAAACTCCACCTAGTCCAAGTCATAAAAAATGAGAATGTGACTATTGTGGGAGAAACTCCACCTAGTCCAAGTCTTGTAAAGTGACAAAGCTAATTCAAGAACATGTCTTTGGTCATCTATGCATGTGGTTGAGTTTCCATACATGATCCTAGTTCACATCTAGCAATATAGTTATTTACCTATTTTTTACACTTAAAGAGGTAAAATATCATAATGCTCCAACCAGCAGCATTATTACATAAAGTAGTGTCATCCACTCTCTACTCTTTGGTATTATATGGGGAAAACTTGTGTTGTCTCATCTTGCCAAAATCCCATCCCACCTTATCTACTTTCTTATAGGCATGTTTCATAACAATTTTGAATTCTATGAGACCTATAAGAATTGGCCCTATACACAATAAACAAGTTCTTATAAAATGTTGAAACAATGGAAGGTCTAAGACTGGTTGCTTGAATTTTATCCAAATCCTCAATTATATTGAGTGTCAAATCTAAATCCTTGTTTTTTAACTCAATACTCCATAACTTGCCTATAAATCCATCCTTGATTGGGTTAGACATGGTTTTACATAATTGCCCCATATATGCCTTTAGTTAAAGGATTTTAAGAAGATGGCCTAGTTCTTCCATGTCTTTACACCAATTCATTGTTTGAAACTCCTCATTTGTTAGTATAGTCCCTTCCTTCTTGTTGTAATAAGTCCTTGTAACCAATAAGTAAGGATGCTATAATTAATTCCCCACTTAATAACAATTGTTATAGTTTAATAATCGTTATTTTTGACATTCTTCATTGCTCCTTCCATGTCTTACTTTAATGCTCTTTTGTTAAAGAAAATCTTCTTTGTAATAGGGGCCCACCATCGACATCAAAACAAAATTAAGCATTTTGATATGGTAGTTGTGTACCAAGGTCTATGTTATTTCTGTAATCACATCACACTTCTCTCCTCTTTTTCCACTGGTTAGAAACCTTACTTTCCAAAGGGGTTGTCTTCTTTTACCAGGATTCATTAATGCTCATAATTTAACTCAATATATGCAATAGAATTCAAATTAGATAATAAGACAAAATGGCTACATACATCATTAATGTTAGGTGGATGGACACACTTAAAGAACCAAAAAAAATACACACATTGAAATAAACTAAACTAGATGTGAAATAAGAATAGCACCAAATTTTCAATTTATGAGCAATGTAATCAATTCAATAAATTTGTATTTATATTTGATCTATGTACACTTTCCTCATTTGCTAAAATAATTTAATTCAATTATGTTTAATCCAATTATGTTTAATCCATACACTTGCTTCTTATTTGTTGAAACGGTTAGGTGGGATTGAGTCCTATTGTTAACAAATATAATGTGACAAGTCCAACGTTCTTTTTTTTAATGTTTTTGGAATGCTTTCTTCTTGCCTTATTAACTTGTAGGTACCATAGAGGAAGAAAGCTCAAATAGATACATTCAATGCACCACCAATTGCAAATGTTGGGCTTACAAGTTGGATGGAGTTGTCTTACTATTTGAATACATATAAGATATTTGTTTGTCTTGTTTGGAAGTATAAAACTCCTTTTAGATTTCCATTTAGATGGTATCTAAGATGATGTCATGTGTACTTATATTGCATTTGGAGACAAAATTGCTTCGTAGAATTAGTAAAATAGAATGATCTTGATTTGGACATATAATTTAAGATTTGGTACATTACAACATGGGTAAATGTGAAGTTTAAATGTGAAGATTCACTTGTTAATTTGGGTTTTAGATAAAATGGGAAAAGAGGGAAACTTAAAAATCTAGGTCTAAGTGATACTTGTGGTAAAATAATAATAATAATAATAATAATTAAACATGTGACGAGAAGGGGGTAAGAAATTCAATTAATTTTTAAAAAATCAAATTACTTTGCGGGATTAAATTTTTAAAGGGAAATGATTGTTTTATTACATATGCTAATTAAAAATTTATTAATTAAAAAGATAAAGGGGAAAAAGATCTTGCTAATTTGAGTTTTAGATCAAATGGGAAAAGAGGGAAACTTAAAAATTAGGAAACTAAGGGAAAAAGGGGAAACATAAAGAAAAAGGGAAACATAAGGAAAAAGCAGAATGACCAACTTAGTAAGGAACCTTGCCTTTAAGAACTTTCTAAATTGAACTCGGGAAATAGGAGTAATTAAATAATTAATGAAATTAATTTATGGTGCAATGAAAGGGATGGGTGACATGCGTACGAAGAGGATTTTTCAGAATTAAATTATTGAACAATAAATTATATGGGAATTTGGGAAGGAAATCACTTAGAAACTCTATATAAAGGAGGGAGGAGGAGGAGGATGGAACTCTTCTTGGATGCGTAACGTTACGCTCCAAAATTTTAGACTTGACTAACTTATCTTGTGGGAGTTGGGATACCCATCTCGGTGACGAGTGGTAGCTCGGCCTTGCGAGGCGAGCTGGGAGCTAGTTGTTATTTGGTTAATGTGTGTGGCCCCTTTGCAGCTCAAGGGGCTAAGGGGAAAGAAGATTACCCCTATCATTGGTAGGGAGGTATCGGTGAAGTCACAGTGGTCGGCAAGCAGGAGTGAGATGGAGCATGCGGGACAACGACTCAGAGCGGTCGAATTGGGCTACAGTACGCATGCTTTTATTTGAATGGTAGATTAATATTTATCTTGCACTTCCATTTCTGTACTTTTAATTGTGTAAAGAAAGTGTTTTAATTAGCATTTTAATCAAGAACTTAAATTCACCATAGCCTTAAGCTCGCTACTTGAATTGATTCCCTTGGCAATCAATCCTTGAATGTTATGACTGTCCTGTTGGTTTTATTGATTTATTGTGAAGATTTTGTGCTTTATACTTCATCCTCATCCCTAGATCATCATTCCATGCCTAAGTAGTCGACCAGGAGCCGGATCGACGGTCGTTACTTCATTGTTAATAGAGCTATAGATCTTAATGCCCTGCTTTTTTGTGTGTGGATGATGAGCAAAGGATGCTTTGCCCAGCTGTCTACCCCTTTTGGTTGTTCCTGGTTGAGTGATTATTTTGCACCTTGTTGTGATTGATTACCTCTGTGGTTGTTTTTCCTTTCCCTCAGTGAACCGCTTATTATCCTCTACATTTTGTTCTCTGTGTTTGATGCATTCCCTAGCGAAATATCTCTGTGTTTTCAATACATTCCTGGCAATTTAAGTCTGCATTTGATACATTTCCTGACGAATTTACCGTGTGGTTTTTTTTATACATATGGTATGTGACTTCCCTCTGTGATTTATTACTTTTGATGACGAAGTTTACCCTACCTTTGGCCTCACTGGACTGCGTTTTAATTATTTTTCCTTTTTTTTTTCTCTGTGTTCTTGAAGTGTATTTTATACCTGCATTTTCATTAAACATGATTTTACTCATGATTTCCTTATGAAATCACTCAACAATTTTGATGATAGCACTAACGATTTCCTTATGAAAGAACTCAGCGATTTTGATGATAGCACTCACGATTTATTTATGAAACCACTTAGCGATTTTGATGATAGCACTCACGATTTCATTATGAAAGCACTCAACAATTTTGAGTTTACATTAGTCCGGAATTGAATGTTTAATTCACTTATTGGGAGGGGACTTATAATTATATGATTGATGGGCTTAGTTCGTTCGTTTGATTACCATAGTTGGTGATGCACTAGGGCATAATGGGTGGTGATTACTGTGTATGATTTTAAATGGCATTTAGTGGGGTATCATATCAAGTCCCAAAATTGGCCCCTTTTTAGTTTTACTGGATTGCATGTGTGAGTTGGCCTGGCTAGAAAGTCCATTATGACCATTGTCATGTAGAATGTCTTGTTACAACTCAGCGAGTAATTATGATGGAACTCAGAGAAATTGAATGATCATGCACAACAATTTATCACAGTGATTTTTCATAGTTATTATGACAACGACTGTTTTAACAAGCACCACTCTGGACAACAAATTGGTATTGTGGATAGCGTTTCTAATTGTCAATGAATTTAGATGTATGCATCACTCCCTGGTTTCATTTATACATCTGATTTCCTCTTAATTGCACCCCAGCCATTTAATTGACTATCGCACTGAATATCTTAAATGTTATGACATCTTTAAATTTGTTGCTAGTAAATGTTAATACTTCGTGATTTATTGTTCATTAACAACACAGATTCTATGACAATATTGATTGTTATCATAGTTGTATTTACAGCATTTTATATTAAGTATTTGTATAATAATAAGGCAGCATTATTAGCATTTATAACAAACAACCTTGTGAGCAATTTATTTCATAATGAGCAAGTCTTTATAATTTTATAGGTATCTAAATCTTGGATTAAGGCAGTGATATCAGTGACATCTTTTATTACTCAGTGAATCTATCGAATCCAGTGTGATACCCCTATTGCTACTTAAGTCAGCGAACTTTATTGCTTCAATTTTAATGGATAGCGATGTAGTTTAGACAACAATTAATATATAGTATTATGCAGCTTGTGACGACAATTTTTTTTTATAGTATAGACTGCCAATCGTATGCAGGCAGCGATTGATTGCAGAATGGATTGGACGTAGGTATCACCTCATTTCATAAAGCATATGGATGGTGATTTTATTATATAGATTTGTTGTTATCACATTAATATATAGATCCTATATGTGTCCATAGATAGTGATTTCATTATCCTTTCAGTTGAAAGGACAACAACTTATACTTAATGATAGTGATTTATAATGTCAGCGATTTAATGAATGCAATGGAATAATAGTGAACTAATGATCGCAGTGTTACTTGTTAGTTTATTTTAGATTTTCTTTTATCTATCTTTTAAAAAAGTAAGGAGTTTTTCTTTTCTTTTATTTCTCGTTAATAGCGTTACACTATTAAGAGCTTCCTTGGTGTTATTCATGTGAATGTGAATAAGCTTTATGTTTGTAGGTTATAATGGAAATAATTGAAGATAAGATGTTTTGTTATATGTTAAATATATTATGAAGATTGACAAATTTTTTATTTGTATATTCAGATTTTGGATTCAAGTTAATTTTTATCAAATTTTAAAACTTCTTATTTCTTGTTATAGTTTATGTTTTTATTATAAATTATGGTTGATCATATTTCCTTAAAAGGTTTTAAATAATCATTTTATTATATCCATTTTTATTTTATTTTATTAGTATATTTCCTTAAAAGTTGTCACACCTATCACCTGGCGACGACATGAATGTTGGATCATTGCACGCCCTAGTGGATAGAGGCGATTGAAAACTGGGTCGGAGTCTATGCTTCTCGTTGTGGGTGTTGTTCGTTGTAGTTGTTGTTGGCGCTTGGGTTGTATCACCTTCATGTGTTGGGTTTTCCATGCCATAGAGGTTCTAGTGACTGGTCGTCAAGACCATTGTGTCAGGATTGTGGATGTTATCCCTTAGCTTGTAGGCGTTGTCATGTTGTGTCGGGCGGGTAGTTGTTCTATCTATTTTTTTATGCATGTTTCGCCCAATTTCTCTTGTGCTAGTGCATGGATTCATAGTTGTCTATTGCCTAATCTGCGTACCTGTGTTCATTGTCTGGTTCTGGGTTTTAATTGTTTTTCATCGTTGCCTTCCTACCTAAAACAAAAAAAAAAATTGCACTTTCTGCTTCGCTTATTGTCGTAACAATTGGAGTCATTACATATGGTATCAGAGCGGGTTCAACCCATGACTTGGGAACACTACAGCTTTCATTGATATGATATTTGATTATGATGTTGCTAATTAATTTGACTTGTATTCGTGTAGGTCATCATGGTTAGAGTACGCCGCGAAGGCAAATGATGGGGTGGTAGGGAAGGAGGCGCAACGCCTCCAGTAGCATCCATGCCTGAGGGGTCTAACCCCTAGAGAGACGAAAATGTTGGCGGGCAGGAGCAGATAGTCATGGGTGATGTGGTTGGGCTAATGAGGTATTTTCAGCAAATGTCGGAAGCACTGATCAGTCGTTTGGAAAGAGATGAGGCCAGGGCATCGAAACCCCCTAAGGGTCCACTGCGCACTCCGGTCGGTACTGGTAGCATTCACCGTGAACTCAAGAAGGTCAAATTTCTCGAGTTATTTGGTGCCCCAGATGGTGCAGCTGCCGAGGCATGGTTGGAGAATATGGTGATGTGCTTTGCACCACGTGACTATACCTCCAACATGAAGGTCTGCATGTCGATCTTTCAAATGAAGGGGAGTGCTCTTCTATGGTGGAAGATGCTCCTGCCACAATTGAACATGGTCGTTGAAGATGTGTCATGGGAATTGTTCAAGGAACGGTTCCGAGAGAGGTAACTATCAGAGGAATTCATTGAGCATCAGCTCAACGAGTTCAATGCCTTACGACAGGGCGGTCGTACGATATCCGAGTACGAGGCCCATTTTATGGAGTTGCTTCAGTATGCTCTACACCTTAATACTGGGAAACTTAAGGCCAACAGGTTCTTGTTTGGCCTTAATGTCATCATACGTGCAAAGGTTAGGATTCTGATGCCTCATACCTTTCATGATGTCATCCAGAAGGCCCACATAGAAGAGGAGGAGCTTGTTAGCGGAAGGTCAGAGTAGGACTCCAGCGAGACTGGTAGGTCATGTGTCATCTGGTGCACTAAAGCATCAGACACCAACCATACATATGCTAGGATATCGTGGCTTCCAGAGGGGATTGACTTTCACTACACCTCAGCGACTAGCGCCTCAATAGCGGACTCCTTACCAAGGACCATAGCATCAACACCAGCATCGACCGCAGCAACAGCAGTTTAGGCCTGTTCAACAAAACAGACCAGGATTCCAGGGCGATGGGCTGTCAACTTCTACTTCGGGTACCAGGAGTACTAGACTGAAGAAGGGGTGTTGGACCTTCTACTTCGGGTACCAGGAGTACTAGACTGAAGAAGGGGTGTTGGACTTGTGGGGAGCCACACTACCAGTGCGACTGCCCAGTGGAGAGGACTAGAGCGTTTGGATCAATTGAACCCACTACCATGGGAGATTTGGGTAAGGCCCATCGGATTCATGCAGTGGTGAATAACCACTAGGAAGAGCACCAGTCAACTGTGCTTGAGATGTCAGGTACCATCCCTGACCAGAAACTTAGTATTTTGATAGATCTTAGTGTTATCGAGAGTTTCATTTCTATTGCAGCACTAAAAAGGATTAAGTTAATGGCAGTCAAACAAGATGAGTTTATCTTTGTAGAGATGGCTTTGGGAGCCAAACGAAAGGTTGGAGGAAAGGTTATGGGTTGTACCCTTAACCTGGGAGAGTTTTTCACCAGGGCCAACCTGTATGTCACGATCTTAGGATCTTATGACATCGTGATCAGTATGGACTGCTTGGAATTGCATGAGGAAATAATCAACTATAAGATGAAATGGTTGAGCTTGGTCAATGATGAGGGACAAACACATGTGATTGTAGGATGGATCCAGGGATTTTCCCTCAGTTTCATATCTTCCTTGCAGCTACGGAAGAGCATGTGCAAGGGATGTAATATTTATGTGATCCTTGCGTTAAATGAAAAGGGAGTAGCGGAAGGTCTATAACACCTTTGTTTGGTGAGAGAGTATGCGGAAGTCTTCCCAAAGGAGTTACATGGGATGTCGTCGGAGAGGGAATTGGAGTTTAATATAGACCTAAAACTAGGGACTGAACCGATAGAGAGAACACCTTATTGGATGTTGACCCCGGAGTTACAGGAGTTGATAATGCAATTGAAGGAATTGCTAGACCTGGGAATGATACATCCAAGTGTGTCACCATGGAGTGCGCCTATTATTTTCATATGAAATAAGGATGGGTTGTGGAGGATATGCATTGACCACCATCAATTGAATAAGGCAATGATCAAGAATCAGTATTCATTGCCGACGATTGATGATTTTTTCGATCAGCTAAAGGGTGTGATGGTGTTCTCAAAGATTGATTTACGATCAGGGTATCACTAGTTACGGCTCAAGGAGGATGATGTCCCTAAGACCACCTTTAAGATGAGGTTTGGACATTACGAGTTTATTGTTTTACCGTTTGGACTGACAAACGCCCTAGGGGTATTTATGAGTTTGATGAATGGGGTGTTCTGCAAGTACTTGAACAAGTTCTTCCAAGTATTCATTGATGATATTTTGATTTATTCTCAAACAACGGAGGAGCATGATGAGAACTTGCACTTGGTAATACAGTGTCTATGAGAGGAAAAATTGTATGGGAAGTTGTCCAATGCTCACTTTATCAATCAAAGATTCACTACTTAGGGAATTTCATATCCGGCGAAGGTATAGCCTTGGATCCAGCAAAGTTCGAGGTTATTATGGAATGGACTATGCCGAAAAACATCCTGGAAGTACGTAGCTTCATGGGTTTAGCAGGATACTATCTAAAGTTTGTCAAGGGATTTTCAAAGATAGCAAATTCGATCATAGAATTGCAAAAGAAGAACAAGAGGTTTGTTTGGACCAAGAAATTCACGTAAGCATTTCAGAGGCTCAAGGATCTATTGAAAACAACACTGATACTCAAGGTCCCTCATATGGACACGAACTTCTTGGTATGCACTCTCGCATCCAAGGAAGGCTTAGGCATAGTCTTGATGCAAGACAGTCGAGTAATCATTTACATCTTGAGGAAACTAAGAAGGCATGAGGAGAACTACGTGATGCATGATTTGGATTTGTTAGCCATCGTATATTCCTTGAAGGTTTGGAGACACTACCTTTTTGGATGAAAATTTGAACTAAATACAAACCATTGTGGACTACAACACATATTTACCCAAAGTGATCTGAATGCATGACAACGACATTGGTCGGAATTGCTTAGCGAGTACAAATTTGAGATTACTGACATAAAAGGAACAGTGAACCGAGTGGAAGATGCATTGAGTCAAAGATCATGCATATTTTCAGTGTTGCCTCTTCAAATGAATATACGTGAAAATATTCTCACTTTATAGTGTGACGATGAATAGTACAAAGAGGTCAAGGATTTTATCAGACAAAACACTATGATGGTACCAATATTTGGAGGATTTACGTTTGATGACGATGGATTATTGAGGTTTAAAAATCAAATTTACGTACCACTGAACGATGAGTTGAGGATCTTGATCCTAAGTGAGTCTCATAGAGCAGTCTACATGGCTCACCTAGGAGTCACGAAGATGAGGGCAGACCTTAAACCCTTATTCTTCTAGAAGGGAATGAAGACAAACATAGTAAACTATGTGGCAATATGTCTAGAATGTTAGCAGGTAAAGGCTGAACATAGACATCTAGCAGGATTACTACATCCGCACACTATTCCATAATCGAAATGGGAGGTTATTTTGATGGATTTTATTTTTGGATTTCCACTAACAACAAGGAGACACAACTCGATTTTAGTAGTAGTAGACACTTTGATGAAGAATTCTCACTTCCTATTC
>CBVK0101785063.1:0-29218 GCA_900067695.1 Picea abies
AAGACAACACCTCATAGAAAACCATATCCATTAGGTTGGGTGTGTGACGATGCTAAGCTGCATGTGATGAAGAAGTGTAAGATCATATTTGCAATTACATCCAAGTTATTTGATGGGGTTGAGTTAGATGTTGTACCTATTGAAATTTGAGACATTGTCTTGGGTAGTCCATATATATTTGATAGAAAAGCTATATTTATCGTGAAGAGAATAAATATCACCTTTTCAAAGAGGGGATTAAATTTATTGTCATATCTCATCATATCAAAACTAATGTTTATTTAGTGAGCACAGGGAAAATGAAGAGACTTGTCAATGAAAGTGAATTTTTTTTTGTGGTGAAACAAAAATAATAAGATATATCAGATGATTTATTAGGTTATGACCTAGATCATAAATAAGAGTTGGTAAATATCATATCTAACTATGATGAGTTATTTCAGGAACTGATAGGGTTGCCTCAAGAGGTAGGTTGAACATGAAATCTACTTGTAGTAGGATGCTCCTCCTCCTAACATTGGTATGTATAGGTCATCAATGATAGAGAATGCATATATGAAGAAGCAATTTCAGGAGTTGCTTGATAAAGAAATCATCAAGACAAGTTCCTCTTCATGTGGATCTCCTATTATATTAGTTCCTAAGAAATATGATATGTGGAGGATGTGTATTGAATTTCGAGCACTGAACAAGATTATGGTAAATAACATATATCCTCTTCCTAGAATTGATGATTTGTTGGATCAATTAAAGAATGTTGTTTATTTCACTAAGAGAGACTTGAGAAGTGGTTACCATCAAATCAAAATTGTAGAAAGTGATATACGAAAAACTACTTTCAAGAAAAATTATGGTTTGATTGAATGGTTGGTTATGCCATTTGGATTATGCAATGTACTTGTGACATTTATGAGGGCAATGAATTATGTGTTCAATCCTTACATAGATTACTTTGTCATTTTCTACTTGGGTGATATTTTGATCTTTAGTCGAAGATGGGAAGATCATATAATGCATGTCAAGATAGTATTTGAACTCTTGAAGAAGGAGAAGTTGTATATAAAGATGTCTAAATGTCAGTTTGGGAAAACTTATTTGGTATATTTGGGTTACATTGTAGGGAATGACCAACTAAAGATAGATCCCGTGAAAGTTGAAGTTATTGTGAATTGGCCCAAGCCAACTACTGCCACAAAAGTCAGGAGCTTCTTAGGAGAAATACAATACTGGAGGAAATTCATTGTTAATTTCTCTTTTATAGAACCTCCTATGCATGCATTAACAAGTATGAAACAAGTCTTTCAATGGGGAGGAAAGAAATAGAAATCCTTCAAGACATTGAAGGAAAAGATAAGCACTGCATTAGTTTTTTATCTGCCAAATCTACAATAGCCATTTGAGATTAAAATTGATGCAAGTGTATATGCCATGGGAGTAGTATTTATGTAACAAGGTAAACCTATATGTTTTCATTCTGATACTTTTTCTCAAGTGGTAATTAAATATCAAATATATGATAATGAATCATATCCATTGGTACAAAGTGTGAATAAATGGAAGAATTACTTAATGGGAAAGAAAAAAATAAATCATACATATCATCAACCATTACAGTATCTAGAATCACATACCAAGCTACAACAACCACAACATTTTGGGTGGATGGGTTTCTTACAACAATTTCAAATATAATAAGGGTATTCATAACAAGGTTTCAAACATGTTGTTAAGACCAGTGATCAATGCATCTACAATACTAAGGTATAATCCCTTAGATCAAGAAAGTTATGTTGAACAATATAAAAGGGATGGTGATTTTAAAGATGTGTATGAATCATTAACTCATGGAAATCAATAGTTATATTATCACGTGCATGAAAATTTGTTATATCATATTGTAAATATTTGTATACCTATGGATGAAAGAGAAAATGTAATTAGAGAAGCTCATACATCTCTCATTTCTGGGCATTTTGGGGTAGGTGAGATAGTAGCACAGTTGTAGAGATATTGTTATTGGCCTTGAATGAATGAGACAATTTCCAAGTATGTAAAACAGTTTGTTATGTGTTCCTCAAGAAAACCTCTCAACAAAAAGTTGGGATTATATACGCCACTTCCAATACCTTCTCAACCATGGGAAAGTATCTCCATGGATTTTGTAGAGGGTTTTATGATGTCCAGGACATGTCATGATTATTTATATTTCGTCATGGATAAATTCAGTAAGATGTATATCTTAATGTCACGCAAGAAACAAGTTATGACTGAATAGACAACACAAATGTTCTTTCCTAATTTATGTGTTCATTTTGAGCTTCCTACATCTATTATATCTGATCGAGACTGCAACAATCATATTAAGTTATGGGATGAACATTTTCCTTATGAAAAACATGCTTATAATCATGCCATGAATTATTGTACTCAGAGAACTTCTTTTGAGGTATGTTTGGGGTACTTTCCTAAATCACCTATGGATTTTTATTTTGGAGAAGAAAGTAAATAAAATGGACAAGATGATACAGCTAAAGTTGAAAGGTTATCAGAGGATCCAATAGATACATCAAGTATTACATGAACAAGTGGATAATATCCAAGCTAAATAAAACGAGAAGTGTGACAAGCATCAAGTTGATCATAAATTTCAGGTCGGTGATCAAGTATGGTTACATATCAACAAGGAGAGAATGAAGGGTAAAGTTGAGAAGCTCAAGCCAATCCAATATGGTCCATTCAATATCTTGGAGAAGATTGGTAATAATTCCTTTCATTTAGATCTTCCATCTTACATGCAAATGTATTCAGTGGTAAATGTTGAGAATTTGAAACTTTATGAGCCTCCTATGATTATGGATGAAGACAAAAGTATTTAGGTTCTGACAGTAGATGATTTTGCTCCAGAATATTTAGATGAGCTTAAGGAAGATGTTATTCTTGAAAGAAGAATCAAGACCTCATAGCGAGGTGATATGGAATATCTTTGAGTTGGTCTTAAAGGGGTAAAACAAAGAAAATCAAAGTGGATCAAGATTAGAAAGGTGAGGGAGATTTACCCTCAGTTTTTGAGTAATCAAATTTTTTGGTGGTCCAAAAGGATTCTAATAGGGAGGAATGATCTAGGAGGACCCAGAATGCTCACAGAAGTCTAGGAAGATCCAGAATGCTCATAGAGGTCCAAGCGGATTAAAAAATGCTCAAATTTAAATCATATCAAATGCTCTCTAAAATGACTCCATTGTGTATATCTCGGTGATAGCTTTCCAATGGTGAAAAAATATCCTCAAACATAGTTCGTATGAAAAATTTATGACTGTTCAAAGTTATGGTCAATAGGGTTAAAAAGTCAAAGTCAAAGGTGACATGTATCACCACTGTAAGGGCGACACATGTCCTGTCCATACAACTCAGGATGACATCATGCTGACATCAGTAGGATGATGTGGTAGCATGATAGTGTTTCATGTGTTACCTAGAATTGGATGAATCAACTTCTAGTTGGACCTATCTGGAGCTTGTCCTCGATATCGATGATGTGGCATCTATACGATGACATGGAAGGAAACAAGTAGATCGATTATAAACTAACACATCACACATTGTACCAATGACATGTCAAACAATGATGACATGGAACAACTGAGTTGGAAAGGTAGTGGCCAATGACATATTGCAACATGGACCAATCATATGGTGCCACATGACATATTTGAGAAGGCCAAGTTGGCCTTAGAATCAAAATTGTTAGAGTCAGAAGGAATCAAACCTCCAACCTCCTAGAACCGACCTAAAAAATTAAAAAATATGCCATAACCATTTAAGCCAATGGCTCCATTGAATATTCAAATGAGAAACAACATATTTATTGTTATGTAAATGTTATATTTTGAAGAAATAGAGTCTATGGAACTTGAACCTTGGACCTCCCAACACATAGCCCATGAATTAAATACAACACGTCAATCATTGCACCATATTATCATGTTGTTATAAAAACAAAAACAACAATATTAAAAGGGGCACGTAAGGTTTGGATGGAGGTTTGGGGCCTGTGCCCTATTTAATGGGCCCAAAACCCAACTCACATCACATCATATGAAAAAAAAGTATGTATTTAGGTCTTGCAGTTTGTGTCAGGGGTATAAAGAATTTGGAATTTCACCATATTGCATGCCAAATGGTTCCTTAATGGAATTATATGAAGTTTATACTCATTTTTCTCATAATTTTGCAAGGAATTCAATGGCACACTATGTTTCTCAGTTTGAGAAGAGAGTAAAAATGTCATTGTAAAAAAAAAAGTATTTGAGCATTAATAAAGCGGTCTCAATTGGAAAAGGACCCAGACACGTAGCCAAAATTGGGTGAACACCGTTAAAAAACTTGGGTATGTGCCATATTATTGTTGCTATATTTCACTAAATTGTGTTGCAAGTTATTTTTAATTAAAATGGATTTGGATAGATAAGTAGATTCACATGTAATATGAAATCAGTCAAACAATAATTATTATTTTGAAATCAAGTTAGATGATTATGTGTATTAAAGAATAGTTAATGTCTAAGGAGTTTTCGGATCAACCCACCTGTTCCACTAGCTCAAAGCACAATTTTCCATTTTGGTAGCTTTTATATACTTTTTCGAGTCCTGAACTTCTGGGGCCATTTTGAGGCCTTAAACAATGTTTTCTGGGAGAAAAATCACCTAGACAATAGTCAAAGACATAGTATGGTCCAACCAGAATGTGTACTTCTCGACTAGACCTTTCCAATGGGATATAAAGTGTGCCAAACAAATATCATATGAAAAATTTATGACCCAGAGAAGTTGGCATACCAACTAACCCCACTAGGCCCACAAGCCTTTTGGTGTTTCGTCTCCTAGGGTTAGTTTTTTGGGTTTTTAACAATTACTCATTGATTCTTTATGATAAAAAGGCTTTTCAGTCTCATTGTAATGCATTCTAGTGAATGCACGTAGCAATCACATCTCTTCTCATAGATAAACTACCACCATTCGAGCAAGTTTGTTTCATTCTTCATTTTTACATTTCAATGCATTTCATTTATTAATAGAAGTCAAGTTTCACCATATCTTTGTGTTTTATTTATAACTATGTATTTCATTCCATTCCATTTATAAATCTAGATTAGTGGTATCATAGTGAGGTTCCTATTTATTTGTTTCTCTGTACATATCTCCAATGACATCAGGGTATAAGGAGTTGGGACTCGAACTATTTGAGCCTCTGCAAGACTGTCTTCCCTAACCCCAACAACCTCCCATGGCAGAAGAAAATAAATATGATGGAGCGGGAGATCCTATTAAATGTTTTCTCGAGGAAGTCCTCATGTGAAAAAGGAACGAGATGTTGGATAATGTTTCCTAGATCCTTCGATGATTACCAACAATTGATGCATCCTCATCAAACGACCACTTTGGAGGAACTTCCCCCTTCAAGGTAAAAGTTAGTTTTGATATCCCTGCATTTGAAGGTCAGATAGATGAATATGCCCTAGATAAATGGTTGAATATGCTTGAAGAATATTTTTTTGTCCATAATTTTTTCGATAGAGAAAATATCACCTTTGCGCTCCATAAGGTTGTCCCCCATATAAAGGATTGGTGTGATACTTTGAGAAAAAGGCCACAGAGGAATCCACACCATTTATAGTTGTACCCACTTGGGTTTCTTTTAGGGATGTTATTAAGGAACACTATTACCCTATTGGAAGATACTATGACCAATATATAAAATGGATCACGCTGCAGCAGGGAAGGGACCAAACAATGCTAGATTTCACAAATGTCTTCCATAGCTTTCATACCAAGATGGGTATCGAAGACTCTGAACGACACATGATTCTCAAGTACTGCGAAAATATGCATCAATACATCCAGAGAGAAATGAAGTTTCTGGTTTGGACATCTCTATAGAGTTTCTAAGATACACTCACAAAATATCTAGCTAACAATCAAATGTACACAACTTGAAATGGTGTGAAGAGAAGACAAAAAATGGAGAAAAGAATGAAATAATTTCTTTATCTGTATTCCACACAAAAAGAGTGAATAATTTACAATAGATATAGGCTACATGAGTAATTAATGCACCATAGTAGTGATCTAGAAAGATCTAGACACTCACTGATAGACACTAGAGTGAAATTCCACCTAGTCCTAGTTAACGGATCCATGCAATCATCAGTTAATTAAGTCAGACATGTGGAAGTGGGAGAAATGCATGTAATTGTTGGTGGTAAAAATGAGGTTTCCATGCATGAGTGAATTCCACTAGTCTAATTGAGTGTAATTGACTCTAAGCTGAAGAGGAGAACCATATATTGTAGGAGAATATTCTCATCTAAGGAAGCATTCTCAACATTGGACTATCAAACTTAGGAAAACAATTCTAGGTGAGTGTCGGCATTCCTGCTGAACCGCTCTTCCGATCTCACTAAAGATGTGTATGAATCATTAACTCATGGAAATCAATAGTTATATTATCATGTGCATGAAAATTTGTTATATCATATTGTAAATATTTGTATACCTATGGATGAAAGAGAAAATTTAATTAGAGAAGCTCATACATCTCTCATTTTTGGGCATTTCGGGGTAGGCAAGATAGTATCACAGTTGCAGAGATATTGTTATTGGCCTCGAATGAATGGGACAATTTCCAAGTATGTAAAATAGTGTGTTATGTGTTCCTCAAGAAAACCTAGCAACAAAAAGTTGGGATTATATACACCACTTCCAATACCTTCTCAACCATGGGAAAGTATCTCCATGGATTTTGTAGAGGGTTTTCCGATGTCCAGGACATGTCATGATTATTTATATTTCTTCATGGATAGATTCAGTAAGATGTGTATCATAATGTCATGCAAGAGACAAGTCATGACTGAATAGACAACACAAATGTTCTTTGCTAATGTATGTGTTCATTTTGGGCTTCCTACATCTATTATATATGATCGAGACTCCAGATTTTTGGGAATTTTTTTGTCTAGTTTATGGGATATATTTATGGGAACTAAGTTAAAGAAGAGCAAAAATTTTCATCTGAAGATGGATGTACAGATAAAGGTGGTAAACAGAGTAGTGGTAAATTTTCTTTGAGGATACTACAACAATCATATTAAGTTATGGGATGAACATTTTCCTTATGAAAAACATGCTTATAATCATGCCATGAATTCTTCTACTCAGAGAACTTCTTTTGAGGTATGTTTGGGGTACTTTCCTAAATCACCTATGGATTTTTATTTTGGAGAAGAAAGTAAATAAAATGGACAAGATGATACAAATAAAGTTGAAAGGTTATTAGATGATCCAATAGGTACATCAAGCATTACATGAACAATTGGAGAATATCCAAGCTAAATAAAAGGTGAGGCGTGACAAGCATCGAGTTTATCATAAATTGTAGGTCGATGATCAAGTATGGTTACATATCAACAAGGAAAGAATGAAGGGTAAAGGTGAGAAGCTCAAGCCAATCCAATATGGTCCATTCAATATCTTGGAAAAGATTGGTAATAATTCCTTTCATTTAGATCTTCCATCTTACATGCAAATGTATTCAGTGGTAAATGTTGAGAATTTGAAACTTTATGAGCCTCCTATAATTATGGGCGAGGACATAGGTATTTAGGTTTTGACAGTTGATGATTTTGCTCCAGAATATTTAGATGAGCTTTAGGAAGATGTTATTCTTGAAACAAGAATCAAGACTTCATAGCGAGGTGATATGGAATATCTTCAAGTTGGTCTTAAAGGGGTAAAACAAAGAAAATCAAAGTGGACCGAGATCAGAAAGTTGAGGGAGATTTACCTCAGTTTCTGAGTAATCAAATTTTTGGTGGTCCCAAAGGATTCTAATAGGGAGGAATGATCTAGGAGGACCCAGAATGCTCACAAAAGTCTAGGAAGATCTAGAATGCTCAAGGAGGTCTAGTAGGATTAAAAAATGCTCAAAATTAAATCATATCAAATGCTCTCTAAAATGACTCCATTGTGTATATCTAGGTGATATCTTTTCAATGGTGAAAAAATATCCTCAAACATAGTTCGTATGAAAAATTTATGACTGTTCAAAGTTAAGGTCAATAGGGTTAAAAAGTCAAAGTCAAAGGTGACATGTGTCACCACTGCAAGGGAGACACATGTCATGTCCGTACAACTCAGGATTACATCATGCTGACATCAGTAGGATGATGTGGTACCATGATAGTGTTTCATGTGTCACCTAGAATTAGATGAATCAACATCTAGTTGGACCTATCTGGAGCTTGGCCTCCATATCAATGATGTGGAATCTATATGATGACATGGCAGGAAACAAGTAGACCAATTATAAACTAACACATCACACATTGTACCAATGACATGCCAAACAATGATGACATGGAACAACTGAGTTGGCAAGGTAGTGGCCAATGACATACTGCAATATGGACCAATCATATGGTGCCACAAGGCATATTTGAGAAGGCCAAGTTGGCCTTAGAATCAAAATTGTTAGAGTCAAAAGGAATCAAACCTCCAACCTCCTAGCATCGACCTAAAAAATTAAAAAATAATGCCATAACCATTTAATCCAATGGTTCCATTGAATATTCAAATGAGAAACAACATATTTTTTGTTATGTAAATGTTATATGTCAAAGAAATAGAGTCTATGGAGCTTGAACCCTGCACCTCCCAACACATAGCCCGTGAATTAAATACAGTGTGCCAATCATAGCACCATATGATCATGTTGTTATAAAAACACAAACAACAATATTAAAAGGGGCATGTAAGGTTTGGATGGAGTTTCAGGGCCCATGCCCTATTTAATGGGCCCAAAACCCAACTCACATCACATCATATGAAAAAAAGTATGTATTTAGGTCTTGCGGTTCATGCCAGGGGTATAAATAATTTGGCATTTCACCATATTGCATGCAAAATGGTTCCTTAATGGAATTATATGAAGTTTATACTCATTTTTCTCATAATTTTGCAAGGAATTCAATGCCGCACTATGTTTCTAAGTTTGAGAAAAGAGTAAAAATGCCATTGTAAAAAAAAAAGTATTTGAGCATTAATAAAGAGGTCTCAATTGGAAGAGGACCCAGAGACGTAGCCAAAATTGGGTGAACACCATTAAAAAACTTGGGTATGTGGCATATTATTGTTGCTATATTTCACTCAATTATGTTGCAAGTTATTTGTATTTAAAATGGATTTGGATAGATAAGTAGATTCACATGTAATATGCAATCAATCAAACAATAATTATTATTTTGAAATCAAGTTAGATGATTATGCATATTAAAGAATAGTTGATGTCTAAGGATTTTTTGGATCAACCCACCTATTCCACTAGCTCAAAGCACAATTTTCCATTTTGGTAGCTTTTTTATATGTTTTCGAGTCCTAAACTTCTGAGGCCATTTTGAGGCCTTAAACAATGTTTTCTGGGAGAAAAATCACCTAGACAATAGTCAAAGACATAGTATGGTCCGACCGGAATGTGTACTTCTCGACTAGACTTTTCCAATGGGATATAAAGTGTGTGAAACAAATATCATGTGAAAAATTTATGACCCGGAGAAGTTGGCATACCAACTAACCCCACCAGGCCCACATGACTTTTCGTGTTTCGTCTCCTAGGGTTAGTTTTTTGGGTTTGTAATGATTACTCATTGATTCTTTATGATAAAAAGGCTTTTCAGTCTCATTGTAATGCACTTTAGTGAATGCACGTAGTAATCATATCTCTTCTCATAGATAAACTACCACCATTCGAGCGAGTTTGTTTCATTCTGCATTTTTACATTTCAATGCATTTCATTTATTAATAGAAGTCAAGTGTCACCATATATTTTTGTTTTATTTATAACTATGTATTTCATTCCATTCCATTTATAAATCTAGATTAGTGGTATCATAGTGAGGTTCCTATTTATTTGTTTCTCTGTGCATATCCCCAACAACTTCAGGGTATAAGGAGTTGGGACTCGAACTATTTGAGCCTCTGCAAGACTGTCCTCGCCAACCATGACGACCTCTCATGATAGAAGAAAATAAATATGATGGAGCAAGAGATCCTATTAAATGTTTTCTCGAGGAAATCCTCATGTGAAAAAGGGATGAGATGTTGGATAATGTTTCCTAGATCCTTCGATGACTACCAACAATCGATGCATCCTCATCAAGTGGCCACTTTGGAGGAACTTCCCCCTTCAAGGTACAAGTTAGTTTTGATATCCCTGCATTTGAAGGTCAGATAGATGAATATGCCCTAGATAAATGGTTGAATATGCTTGAAGAATATTGTTTTGTCGATAATTTTTTCGATAGAGAAAATATCACCTTTGCACTCCATAAGGTTGTCCCCCATATAAAGGATTGGTGTGATACTTACTTTGAGAAAAAGGCCATAGAGAAATCCACACCATTTATAGTCGTACCCACTTGGGGTTCTTTTAGGGATGTTATTAAGGAACACTATTACCCTATTGGAAGATACTATGACCAATATATAAAATGGATCATGTTGCAACAAGAAAAGGACCAAACAATGTTAGATTTCACAAATGTCTTCCATACCTTTCATACCAAGATGGGTATCAAAGACTCTA
The DNA here is from genome assembly GCA_900067695.1 of Picea abies. Lineage (NCBI taxonomy): Eukaryota > Viridiplantae > Streptophyta > Pinopsida > Pinales > Pinaceae > Picea > Picea abies. The sequence continues at coordinate 10,638 of CBVK0101785063.1, forward strand.
AACGACACATGATGCTCAAGTACTGTGAAAATATGCATCAATACATCCAGAGAGAAATGAAGTTTCTGGTTTGGACATATCTATAGAGTTTCTAAGATACACGCACAAAATATCTAGCTAACAATCAAATGTACACAACTTGAAATGGTGTGAAGAGAAGACAAAAAATGGAGAAAAGAATGAAATAATTTATGTATCTGTATTCCACACAAAAAGAGTGAATAATTACAATAGATATAGGCTACATGAGTAATTAATGCACCATAGTAGTGATCTAGAAAGATCTAGACACTCAGTGAAAGACACTGGAGTGAACTTCCACCTAGTCCTAGTTAACTGATCCATGCAATCATCAATTAACTAAGTCACACGTGTGGAAGTGGGAGAAATGCATGTAATTGTTGGTGGTAAAAACGAGGTTTCCATGCATGAGTGAATTCCACTAGTCTAATTGAGTGTAATTGACTCTAAGCTGAAGAGGAGAACCCTATATTTTAGGATAATATTCTCTAGAGAGAATATTATCATCTAAGGAAGCATTCTCAACATTGGACTATCAAACTTAGGAAAACAATTCTAGGTGAGTGTGTAATATCTCCAACATCCCCTGCTTGAACACTACTAGGGTGTACATGATGAACGGGTCTCAACAATAAATGCCATGTTAGGTACCCTTTGTACAATGCATATAAGAATGAGACACTGAAAAAATGAGAAGAGTGAAAACCTCCCCTTCAAGGTACAATGCATAAGAAAAAACAAAAAATGAGAAGGAACAAAAAGTAGTTGCTAAGAAATCGTGTCCTTCACTCCATGGAGACCTTGCAACTATGCAAGTTTGTGCTCATTGAATATTTTTTTGAAGATATATATGTCTGCATGGATATGATGAAGTATATGCACCAATGATATGTACAAACATATCCACTTTACCTTTTTGTAATGAAGAATATCCAAATGAAGTTTGCATGAAACTTTGAAAATTGTGCGGTCGTTTCTGGAAAAAAAGCTGAAATTTTGTGGATTTTAAAATATTCATAACTTCACTTCCCAAAATCCATTTTGGATGCTTTGTTTTTTGGAACTAGATTTTTTCTGAGAGGAATTCAAATATCCAAATTGTTTATGAAAATTATGCTCACAAAGTGTCAGAATTGAATCAGAAGTGTGACGCCCCCTTTTTGGATCCTAAGATGCATGCATGGGTGTCTTTGCATGTGGCTCCTAGGATGCATGAATGGTGCATGAAAAAATGTTTGCATGTGGCTATTGATATGGCCATAGGATGTATCTTCTTGTTTGTTTCTTCTGAAATTTATCGTCAATTTTATTTCATTCAAAGTAGTTGTATGGTGTTAGCATGACATATGACATAGATTCCATTCTTCCTGTGTTCTTCAACCTTCAGTACCTGCAAATAAAAAATGTCAGTGCACCTTCTTCCTAGTGGTCTGTGGGATCTGATACCATGTAGATTTTCTGAGATACCTACATAGAAGATATATCTAAAAATCAAACGTACACAACTTGCAAATGGTGTGAAGAGAAGACAAAAAATGGAGAAAAGAATGAAATGATTTCTATTATTTGTATTCCACACACAAAGAGTGAATAATTTACAATAGATATAGGATACATGAGTAACTAATGGACCATAGTAGTGATCTAGAGTGATGTAGACACTCATTAATAGAAATTGGAGTGAACTTACACCTAGGCCTAATTAATTGATCCATGCAATCATCAATTAACTGAGCTACACATGTGGAAGTGAGAGAAACACATGTAAATGCTGGTGATAAAACCAAGGTTTTCATGCATGAGTGAATTAAACTAGTCTAAATGAGTGTAGCTGACTCTGATCTGAAGAGGATCACCCTATATTGTATGATAATATTCTCATCTAAGGAAGCATTCTCAACATTGGACTATCAAACTTAGGAAAATAATTCCAGGTGATTGTGTAATATCTCCTACAATCTCATCATTGGGTGCAGCTTATCTATGTGCCATCAAAATCAAGCAGAAATTTAAATATAAGAAGGGGGATTTTGGATCTATGAATTTCTCACACCAGAAACATGGAAAAGGAAACCCCAACCTGTAGAACAAATGAAAGAGAAAGGATAGACCACTGCGAGAAAACTAGTCCAAGCAACCAACAAAGAAGGGTAATGGGAAGACAAACAAAGACACTCAAAAATGGTGTGAATGCCATAAAAGTCCCTGGAATAACAACGATGAATGTCTCTCAAAGAACTCGTTGGTGGTCGAGCTAAAAGCCTCTAATTCAGATGCGGGTTCTAACTCATAATCAAAACTAGACAAGGGGAATCATACCATTGATGCAGAACCTAGTGCCACCATTGCTACCACCATGGTCCAACCAAGTGAACCCAAATAATTGGAGGAAGGTGAGATCCTTTTTCACTTGCATATGTGGGTGAAGGGTGCTCCGCTACACTTCATTATCTATAACACAAGTCAAAATAACCTCATATCAACATAGGTCACCAAGCAATTGGACTTGCCGAAAAAACCACATATTCATCCTTACACCATTGGGTGGCTCCACTAAGGGAGATATCTCTATGTCAGCTACCAATTTATCCTTCCCTATGACATCAATCCATTCAAGGATGAGGTATTGTGTGATATTTCCCCCCTTGAAGTTTGTGATGTTCTTTTAGGCCAACCTTTTGGAAAGATCATGTGTATATGAGTCTAGACCTCACAGTGTTATTATTACTTTGGGAATACAGTTGTACAAGATACCATAGGTAGCTCCAACTACCCAAATTTCTTTGATCTCTGCTAAGAAATGTAGGAAGGTCATCTCCCAGATCAAAAAATTTGTATTCTTTATGATTCTATTTAAAAGTGAACAAAAGGTCATGGCCACATCCATGGCCTCTACACAGGGCCTCTCCACATAGCAGAATTAGGTATAAAAGGTCGTGGAGGAATACAAAGTCATATTCTCCTCACCCAATTGGCTACCTCTGCATTGTTAGGTCAAGCATTCAATCGATTTGAACCCCAGCGCACCTCTACCCAATGGGATAATCTATCACCATTCTCTTATGTAAAATGAGGAAATCAAGCATTAGATCCAATAACTACTTGAAAAGGGGCACATCCAACCAATATTCTCACCTTGTGGAAGCCCAATTATGCTTGTGCACAAGAAAGATGGGACTTGGCTACTCTGCATTGATTACAGGGCCCTAAAAAAAATCATAGTCTGGAACTGACACCTAATTCCATGAATTTACAAACTTATTGACCAACTCAAGGGAGCCAATTCCTTTAGTAGGATTGACCTGAGGTCTGACTACCACTAGGTCCCAATAGAGCATATTGATGTATGGAAGACTACTTTCAAGTACGAAGAGGGTATTTTTGAATGGTTGGTCATGCCATTTGATTTGATGAATTCCCCAACCACTTTCATGAGGTTGATGGATGATATATTGCAACCTTTCACCAATTATTTTGTGGTGGTATATATAGATGATATCCTCATTTTCAACAAGAGTTGGGTATAACACTTAAAGCATATTCAACATGTCCTTCACACTCTGCGACAACACAAGCTATATGCTAACTTGGAAAAAATCTCCTTTGGCATGAATAGGGTCCAATACCTAGGCTACATTGTTTATGAGCATGGTGTGCATGTGGATCCAACCAAGATATAGGTCATTCATAATTGGTCAGCCCTGACCACACTAACTGAGCTTCAAAGCTTCTTGGGACTTGCCAATTTCTATCGCAGGTTCATGTTGGGATTCTCCCATTTCACATGTTTCACACATTTCCAAAAACAACACTACAATGTGAAGGAAATATATTTCCTACTATTCTTGCATAAGAATCAACACATTTCTAACAACAACATTCTACTATTAAGGAAAGCTAGTTCATGCTATCCTCTCTTCTAAGAAAAGAAAAAGTGTATTTCCAACAAAAAAATTGCACTATAAAGGAAAGCTAACACATGCTATCTTTTCTTATAGTACAATCACAAGTGCATTTCCAAGAAATACATTGCATCATGAAGGAAAGGTAGCAAGTGCTATCTTTCCTCTAGCGTAAGCACAAGTGGATTTCCAATAACAACATTGCACTGTGAAGGAAACTTTCTTTCTAGCACGAGAACAAAAACATTACAAATTGAAGGAAAGATAACAAATGCTATATTTTCATCTGGCACTAGCACAAGTGCATTTCCAACAACAACACTACACCATGAAGGAAATTTAGCATCTGATATATTTCCTTCTTTCACAAGAACATACACATTTCCAACAATAATATTCCACTGTGAAGGTAAGCTAGCACATGCTATATTTCCTTCTAGTACAAGCACAAGCACATTGCCAACAATAACATTGCATTGTCAATTAAATCTAGCACAGGTTATATTTCCTTCTAATACATACACGAATGAAATCTAGAACATACTATATTTTCTTCTAGTACACACATAAGTGCATTTCCAAGAAATATAGTGCATCATAAAGAAAATATAGCACTTGTTTCTTTTCTTATAGCATAAGCACAAACAAATTTACAACAACAATATTGCACCATGAAAGAAATCTATCGCATGTTATTTTTCCTTATAGCATAACCACAAGCATAATGCCAACAACAATATTGAACCATGAAGGAAAGCTAACACCTACTAGCTTTATTTTTAGTACTTTTCCAACAATAGCATTGCACCATTGAGAAAAACTTTCCTTCTAGAAAAAAAACAACATCATTGTTGACAACAACATTGGACAATGAAGGAAAGATAGTGCAATATTTCTTCTATTCTAGCACAATAATAAGCACATTTCCAACAACACTACATTATGAAGGAATGCTACCTCTTGCTATCTTTTTTTCTTTCACAACTAGAAATGCATTTTCAAGAACAACATTCCACTATCAAAAAAATCTAGTGCACGCTAGATTTCATTATAGAATAACCACAGGTGCATTTCCAACAACAACATTATACTATGAAGGAATATAGCATGTGCTAGCTTTCCTTCTAGTACAAGCACAAGTGAATTACCAAGAAATATATTGAACATGAAGGAAAGCTAGCACCTTCTAGCTTTCCTTTGGATTTCATGATAAGATAAGAACAAGCACATTGTCAACAACAATATTGCACCATGAAGGAAATCTACTCCGTGCTAGTTTTCCTTCCAATACATTTCCAACAACATCATTACACCGTGAAGGAAACTTTTATTTCTAGCACAAAAACAACAACATTGCACAATGAAGGAATACTTGTACATGCTAGTTTTCCTTCTAGCACAAGCATAAGCACATTTTGAAAAACATCTTTCCATTGTGGAGAAAAGCTAGTGCAAGCTATCTTTCCCTCTTCCACAAGAACAAACACATCTTGAACAACATCATTCCAACATAAAAGAAAGCTAGTGTGTGCTAGAATTCCCTCTTGCACAAGCACAAGCACATCTTGAACATCATTCTACCATGAAGAAAAGATAGTGCATGCTAGATTTACATCCTGCACAAGGAAAAATACATATCAAACAACATCATTCCACCATGGAGGAAATATAGCACGTGTTAAATTCCCCTCTTACACAAACACAAGTGCATATCGAACAACACCGTTTTACCATGGAAGAAAGCTAACACATGCTAACTTTTCCTCTCGCACAAGCACAAATTCATATCGAACAACATCATTCCACCATTGAGGAAAACCAATGTGAGCTAGCTTTTAATCTTGCACAAGCACAAGAACATCTCGAACAACATCACTCTACTGTAGCGGAAAGCTAGCGTGTATTACATTTCCCTCTTGCACACAAGTGCATCTCAAAGATCATTCCACTATGGAAGAAAGCTAGCATGTGTTATATTTCCCTCTTACACAAACACAGGCACAACTCGAACACCATGTATCCACTATGAAGGAAATCTAGTGCATGTTATCTTTCCTTATTGCAGAAGCACAAGCGCATCTCAAACAACAACATTCCACTGTGGGGGAAATATAGCACGTGCTAGTTTTCCCTTTTGCACAAGCACAAATTCATCTTGAATAACATCATTTCAATGTGGGGAAAATCTAGTGTGTGCTAGATTTCCCTTTTGCACAAGCACAAGTGCATCTTGAACAACATCATTCCACCATGGGGGAAGCTAGCGTGTAATAACTTTCCATCTTGCACTAGCACAAGCGCATCTCAAAAAAAATTATTCCATCATGGGGGAAAGCTAGTGTGTGTTAGCTTTCCCTATTTCCCAAGCATAAGTGAAAATTGAATATCAGCTTTCCACTGTGGGGAAAGCTAGTGCATGACAATTTTATCCCTTGAATAAGCACAAGTGCATATCAAACAACACCATTCCACCATGGGGGGGATTTTTCTCATGCTATATTTCCCTCTTTCACAACCACAAGTGCATCTCGAACAACATCATTCCACCATGGGGGAAAGGTAGTGCATGCTATCTTTCTTTCTTGCACAAGAACAAGTACATATCGAACAACATCATTACACTATAGTGGAAATCTAGGATGTGCTACCTTTCACTCTTGCACAAGCATAGGATTATCTCAAAAAACATCATTCCACCATGGGGGAAATCTAACGCGTGGTATATTTTCCTCTTGCGCAAGCACAAGCACATCCTGAACAACATCATTACACCAAGGGGGAAATCTATTACATTCTATCTTTCCCTCATGAACAAGCACAAACACATCTTGAACAACATCATTCCACCAAAGAGGAAGGCTAACCCATTCTATCTTTCTATCTTGCATAAGCACAAGCGTATCTCAAACAACTTCATTTGACCATGGTGGAAAGATAGCAGATGCTAGCTTTAACTCTTGCACAAGCACAAGCACATCTCAATCAACATTATTTAATTGTGGTGGAAATATAACACATCCTATATCTCCCTCTTAAACATGCATAAGAACAAAAACATCTCGAAGAACATCATTTCACAGCAGGAGAAAGATAGTGCATGATATCTTTCCCTCGTGCATAAAAAAAATCAAATCTTGAACAAAATCATTCTAGTATTCTAGCTTTCCATATTTCACAAGTGCAAGAACATATCGAATAACATCATTCCACCAAGTAGGAAAGCTAGCGCATGCTAGATTTCCCTCCTTCACAAGCACAAGTTCATCTCAAACAACTTCATTCCATCATGGGAGAAAACAAACACATGTTACATTTTCGTCTTTCAAAGGCACAAGTGCATGTTGAAAAATATCATTCCATCATGGGGGAAAGCTATATCATGCTATATTTCCCTTTTTCATAAGCACAAGTGCATGTCGAACATTACTCCACCATGGGGGAAATATAGCATGTGCTATCTTTCCCTCTTTCATGAGAAGAAGAACATATTGAACAACATCGTTCCAGGATGCTAGATTTTCCTCTTGCACAAGAACAAACACATGTCAAACAACATTATTCCATGGTGGGGGAAATCTGATGTGTGCTATATTTCCCTCTTGCAAAAGAACAAGTGCATCTCAAACAACATCATTACATGTCGGGGGAAATCTAGCGCATGCTAGTTTTCGCTCTTGCACAAGAACAAGTGCATATCGAACAAAATCAATCCACCATGGGGGAAAATATCATGTGATAGCTTTTTGTCTTGCACAAGAACATGTTCTTCTCAAACAACATCATTCCATTGTTTCCTACCTTTCCGTCTTCCACAAGAATAAGTACATATTGAACAATGTCATTCTACCATTGGGGAAATCTAGTGTGTGCTATATTTCCCTCTTTCACAAGTACAAGCACATATAAAAAAATGTCATTCCACCCATGGGAAATCTAGTACATGCTAGATTTCCCTCTTGCAAAAGAACAAGCATATCTCAAACAACATCATTCAACCGGGGGGGAAAGCTAGTGTGTGCTATTTTTCTGTCTTGCACAAGAAAACATGCATCTCAGAAAACATCGTTCCATAGTGGAGAAAAGCTAATACATGGTAGCTTTCCCTCTTGTACAACCATAAGTGTATCTTGAAAAACATCATTCCAATGTGGGGGAAAACTAGCGTGTGTTAGCTTTCCCTCTTGCAAAAAATCAAGCACATCTCGAAAAAAATCATTCCACTATGGGAAAAATCTACCGTGTGATAGATTTCCCTTTTGCACAAGAAAAAATGCATCTCGAACAACATCATGCCACCATGGGGGGAATATATCATGTGTTATATTTTCCTCTTATACAAGAACAATATAATCTCAAACAACATCATTTGACCATGGAGGAAAGATAGCTAGTGCTATTTTCCCTTGTTTCACAAGAACAAGCACATCTTGAACAACATCGTTGCATTGTAGAGAAAAGCTAGTGCATGCTATCTTTCCCTCCTACACAAGAAAAAGAAAATATCGAACAACATCATTACACCATGGTGGAAAGCTATAGCATGCTCGATTTCCCTCTTGCACAAGAACAAATGCATCTCAAACAAAATTATTCCATCATGGTGGAAAGATATCATATCTTGGCTTTCCCTCTTGGATATGCACAAGCACAAGCACATATTGAACAACATCATTCCATCGTGGGGGGTTGCTAGTGCATGCAAGATTTCCCTCCTGCACAAGCACAAGTTGATCTCGAACAAAATTCTGTTGTGGGGGAAAGCTATAGCATGCTAACTTTCCATCTTGCAGAAGCACAAGCTCTTTTCGATCAACATCATTCCACCATGGGTAAAATCTAGTACATGCTAGCTTTTCGTCTTGCACAAGAACAAGTACATCTTGAACAACATCATTCCATATTGGGGGAAATCTAGAATGTGCTATCTTTCCCTCTTACATAATCATAAGTGCACATAAATAAATATGATTCCATTATGGTGGAAAGCTAATGCGTGCTAGCTTTACCTCTTGCACAAGCCCAAAAACATCTCAAACATCATTCCACCATGGGGGAAAGTTAGCATGTGCTATCTTTCCCTCTTGCAAAAGCATAAGAACAACTTGAACAACATCATTCAAATGTGCTAGATTTCCCTCCACAATCACAAGCACATCTCGAACAAAATTATTCCACCGTGGGGGAAAGTTAGTTCATGCTAGCTTTCCCTCTTACAAAAGCATAAGAACATCTTGAACAACATCATTCCACAGTGGGTGGAAGCTAGCACATGATAGCTTTGCCTCTTGCAGAAGCACAAGAAAATATCAAATAAAACATCATTTGATATAGATTTTATGAGCATAACAAATCAAATACAAATTATTATCAAAAGATGCTAAACACAAAATAACAGATATACAGTAAAATTGGTTTCTATTCAATAAGGAAATAAGTTGAAACTGTAGAATGCAATGGAAAACAAGCTTGCTAGAATAGTGGCGGGTTATCTCTAAGAAGAGATGTGACGGTTGTGCTCATTCACCAAAAGATGATTAAAATGAGGCTCTCAAGGCCTTTTTACAATAAACAGGAATGTCAAAAACCCTAGACATCCAAAAACCTAACCCTAGGAGTTGAAGGGCCAAAAGTCATGTGGGCCCTGTTTCGGTAAGTTAGTACATCAACTTCCCAAGGTCGTAATTTTTGCATATGATCTTCGTTTTAGGTGCACAATATCCCGTTGGAAAGGTATATCCAAGGAACACGTATTTCCTGTGGAGAGCCCTAAAAATGTTGTTTAGGGCCTCAAAACGGCCCCGGAGGTTAGGGACCCGAAAACTAGGAAAAAATGTAGAATTGGAAAACTACCAAAATGAGCTAGTTGGAATAGGTGGGAAGCTACCAACATCCATATGGATCAATCCTCCCCCCTTAGGAATCAATGGTCTCCATTGCGTCGATTTCCCCCATTATATGAGGAAATTTCTACTGAATTTGTCCCTGAGTGAGCCACTTGCCTTGGTGTAGGAGATGCCCTGCATTGACAACTCGATAAGGCTGGATCCTTTGTTGGCGAGTGCCCTTGACATGTTTTTCCACAATCTGATCACTGGATGCCTCTTGTATGCAGTCAGGGTTGAGATTTGTTGGTGTCAGTTGTTCTGCTATCTCTGAGGTGTCCAATAATGGTGGGAAATAAGGTCGAATTAGGAGATCCACGTTGAAAATTGGGTGCAGGCCAAGGGAAGGAGGAATGTTGAGATGAAAATAATTATCATCCACAACCTTGGTGACGGTGTATGACTGATAATGGGGTGGGAAAATATTTCGATGGGGTCTAGTAAGGAATTATTTCTACAAATGTAACCAAACTTTGTCACCCACCTGAAACATATGTGGCACTCAGTGTTGATCATGGCGCTACTTGTACTTTTCATTGGACTTATGTAGGATATCCTAAACCTATTGGTGGACGTGCTTGATCCACTCAATGAATCGAGTGGCTTTTTCATCTTTAGTTGGAGTAGGAGATGAGTTGACCGAGGTGAGTGCAAGGGGTAGTGCAATGTCTCTGGGACCTAATAGTTGGAATCCCAACCCCACTTGAAAGGGGTTGTGGCTAGTTGAGCTATGTAGGGCTCAGTTGTAGCTATGCTAGACATAGGAAAGACTCTCATCCCATGTGAGAGGGTGCTTGGAATTATACATGCATAGGATATGCACGATCATTTGATTTATGACCTCAGTTTGGCCATTTTTGGGGGGGTGGAAGGTCATGGATTTGTTGATCTTGGTGTCCAGGAGTGAACAGAGGCTCGACCAGAATGTGATGAGAAATTGATTGTCCTGATATGATATAATGGCCTCTGTTGTGATGCTCTTCTTGCAGGTGACCAAAATCACCATCTTAGAAAAGTGATCAACAACCACAAAAACACAATCATTTCCCCTCTTGGTGGGCGAGAGGCCTGACATGTAGTCCATAGAGAATGGTCTGTTAGGAGTAGGTAAAGGGCTGTACAGGCCCTGTTTCTTAGTGGTTAGTTTGGCAATAATGCAGGCAATGCAGGAACTGATATACTTGTTGACCTCTTATCGAAGTTTCGGCTAGTAGAAATGTTTTTGCAGCATTTCCACTGTCTTTTTGATGTTGAAGTGTCCTACCACCTGATTGTAGTGGGGTTCCTAGATCAGCTTCACTCGCTCGCTTGATGGAACACAAATATGGCCCAGATGACACAACAACCCATCCTAAGGATGGAAATTAGTGACAACTACATTTGCGCCCAACATTTGGTAGGTGGTGGTGAAGTCCAGGTCTGTCTCATAGAGTTGGGGCCATTCAAAGGTCCCATGGTTTCAAGAGTCTAGCACTGTGGTGAGTGTCACAACTGGCGGTCTGCTGAGGAAATCGACGATGTGGTTGGTGCTTCCTATTTTATACTTGATGTTGAGGTGGAATTGATGCAAGTATGTGGACCACTTCTTATGGTAGTCATTCTGCAATTTTCCTTGTGTCTGCATGAACTGCAGTGGCTTATGATCAATGTGGATGACTGTCTCCTTCCCAAGAATGTAATGTCTCCATTGAAAACAAGCTTTCACAATGGAGTACATTTCTTTGTTGTAAGTAGGGTACTGATGAAAAACATATCATAGTGTCTCACTATGATAGGACATGGGGTGGTAATTCTGAGTGAGGATGATGCCCATAACATAATATGAAGCATTTGTCTTGATCTGAAAGGGTTGTTGCAGGTCTGGGAGTGAAAGTACTAGGGATGAGAACAAGCGCTACTTAAAATAATCGAATTCATGTTGTTGGGACCATCCCCACACAAATTTTTATTTACCACCACCCCCAAATACTTGGCTGATGGTCCAGGCAATATGGGAGAATCCCAATACGAACCTACGATAGATATTGGCAAGGACCAAGAAGCTATGAATCTCAGTGAGTGTGGTTGGGGATGGCCAGTCATGGATGACTTGGATCTTGGCTAAATCCACATGTAACCCATGCTGATCAATGATGTAGCCTAGGTAATGGACCCTATCCATGTTGAAGGATCATATTTCCAAGTTGGTGTATAGCTTGTGCTGTCGTAGGGTATGAAAAACCCATTGAATATGATGTAAGTGTCTTTCCCAAGTCTTGTTGTAAATGAGAATTTCATCCAGATAAACCACTACACAAGTATTGGTGAATGGTATCAGGATATCATCCATCATCCTCATGAAAGTGGTTAAATCATTTTTCAAGACAAAGGGCATGACCAACTATTCGAAAAGACCTTCCTTGGACTTGAAGGTGGTCTTCCATACATCTGTATGTTCTATTGGGACCTGGTGGTAGCTAGACTTCAGATCAATCTTACTAAAGTATTTTTCCCCTGTGAGTTGATCAAGGAGGTTTTCGATTCGGGGAATTAGTTATCAGTTTCTGAATGTGATTTTATTCAGGGCACGGTAATCAATGTCGAGTCACTAGGTTCCATCTTTCTTCTGTACCGACATGATTGGGATCTTGCAAGGTGATGATATGGGATGGATGTGCCGCTTGTGGAGTATTTCTTGGATCTATCCCTTGATCTCCTCATTCTATAACAGAGAGCAACGATAGACTAGCCCATTGGGCAGCGTTCCATCAGGGGTTAGATCAATGGGGTGCTTGACTTGACAGTGAAGAGGTACTCTGGTAGCTGAGAGAATATATCTGAGTATGATTCCATGACCTTATCCACTTGCTTCTCCTATATGGAGAGGTCGGTCATGGAGACCTTGGATGTGGCTGCAATATTTCGCTCATTTTGAGAGTGAATCACGAAGAAGACAAACTTCCCCATTCGAGAGATGACTTTCCTGCATTGCTTGGTAGAGATCAAGGAAATAACACTAGGTGGGACTGCCTCTCATATCCTGTACAATTTATTTTTCAAAGTAATAGTAACACTATAAGGTCTAGACTCATATACAACATGCCGTTTCCATAAATATGGTTGGCCCAAAAGAAAATTAAAAACTTCAATAGGAGAAACATCACACAATACCTCATCTTTGAAGGTCTTGATGCCATATGACAAGCGACATTGCTGGCTGATGTGGATGTTGCTTCCTTGGCGAAGCCAACTGATGGCGTAGGGTTGCAAGTGCAGTGTTGTAAGCAGGCTGAGTCACTTGACAACCTTTGCTGAGATGATGTTCTTCTGGCTACCTCTATCAATGATGAAGTGCAGCTGGGTACCCTTCATCCACATCTGTGAATGAAAAATGTGCTTGCCTTCCTCTAGCTTGTCTAGTTCACTGGGATGGAGCTTGGTGGTAGCAATGATAGCACTGGGTTCTACATCAATGATCTATCTCCCCCTTTCTATTTACAACTCAGATTCATAACCTACATCTGATTCATAGACTTTCACCTCATCCACCAACGACTTCTTTGAGTGACAATCAACAGTGTTATGCTAGGGGCTCTTATGGAAGTCACACCACTTCTTGATATCTTTCTTTGTATTTCCGGTTTCCTTATTTTCTTGCGGCCTAGACTGGTTGTATTGAGGTGGTCCATATTTTCTCTATCCTTTTTTCTATGGGTTGGGGCTGCCCTTTCCTGGATTTTGTTGTGAAGGGTTCCCAGGCCCAAATTGTTGTGTCTTTTGTTTGAGCTTATGCTCAATTTTGATGACATATTGGTATGTCGCGCCCAAAGATGATATGTCCAAAAACTCCATTTCATCCTGTATGTATCTATGCAGACCATCGTTATACTTGAACACCAAATGTTGCTCATAATCTTTGATACCCATCTTGGTGCGCAAGGTATGGAAGATATTTGTGAACTCGGGCACCGCTTGGTCTCTTTCCTGCCGTAGTCTGGTCCAATTTGTATACAGGTCATCATAACTTCCAGCAAGGTAGTATTGTTCCTTAATAATATCCTTGAAGGACTCCCAAGTGACCAATACTGTAAATAATGAGGGTTCCTCTATTTCCTTCTTCTCACAAAAAGTTTCCCACCTATCTTTGACATGGGGAACGACTTTGAGGAGCGCAAAAGTAATATTTTCTCTATTCAAGAAGTTATGTAAAAAGAAATACCCTTATAGAATATTCAACAACATCTGTGTCTACTTGACCTTCAAATATAGGAATATCGAATTTGATTTGTACCTTAAAGGGGGTGACACCTCCGTTTGAGGAAGATGTGTCACTTGTTGGTATTTGCTGAAGGATTTGTGCAAAACTATCCATCATCTCATTCCTCTATTGTGTGAGGTATTCCTCAAGAAATATTTTGAAGGGATCTCCTATCCCATCATATTTCTTTTCTCCTACTAGGACAGGTCGCTTGGGTGTGCAAGAGTTTTTTTCCTCAAGAAAAATAAGCTCGAGACCCAATTCTTTGTACCCTGGCCTAATTTGGTACATGCATTAAGAACGACAAGGAGCAGGCTGCTATGATACCACTGATCTATATTTTATGAGAAGAATGAAATGAATACAAATTATTATCAAAATATGCTTAACAAAAAATAACAGATATACAGTAAAATTGGTTTCTATTCAATAAGGAAATAAGTTGAAACTGTAAAATGTAATTACAATGAGGCTATCAAGGAATTTTTACAATAAGCAGGAATGTCAAAAACCCTAGACATCCAAAAACCTAACCCTAGGAGATAAAGCTCCAAAATTCATGTGGGCCTCGTTTGGGTAAGTTAGTACATCAACTTCCCAGGGTTGTAACTTTTGCGTACGATATTTGTGTTAGGCACACAATATCTTGTTGGAAAGTTCTATCCGAGGAATAAACATGTTTCATGTGGAGAGCCCTACATATGTTGACTGTGACGAGCCCTAAAAATGATGTTTAGGGCCTCAAAATGGCCCCAGAAGTCAGGGACCTAAAAACTAGGAAAAAACTGTCGAACTGGAAAAATACCAAAATGAGCCAGTTGGAATGGGTGGGAGGCCATCGAAATCCATATGGATCATCATTCCATAGTGGGGGAAAGAAAACACATTCTGGATTTACCACTTTCAAAAGTGCAAGTGCATCTCAAACAACATCATTCCACTCTGGGGGAAAGCTTGCACATGCTAGCTTTCCCTTTTTCACAAGCATAAATGCATATTGAACAACATCATTCCATCATGGGGGAAATCAATTATGTGTTATATTTCCATATTCCATAAGCATAAGTGCATCTTGAACAACATCACTCCACCATGGGGGAAAGCTACCACATGTTATCTTTCCCTCTTGCAAAAGATCATTCTACCATGAGGGAAAGCTAACATGTGTCAAATTTCCCTCTTGCATAAGCACAAACACAACTTGAACAATGTCATTCCAATGTCGGGGAAGCAAAAAATTGCTATATTTCCCTCTTGCACAAGCATATACGCATCTCAAACATCATTCCACCGTGGGGGAATTTTAGCGCGTGCTATATTTCCCTCTTGCATAAGCACAAACAAATCTCAAAAAATATCATTCATCCATGGGGAAAAGATAATGCATGCTAGCTTTTCCTCTTGCAAAAGAAAAAGTACATCTCAAACAACATCATTACATCATGGAGGAATGCTAGCACATGATAACTTTCCCTTTTGCACAAGCATAAATGCATCTTGAAAAACATCATTACATCGTGGTGGAAAGCTAGTGCATTCTAGATTTCCCTCCTGTACAAGCACCAATGCATCTTGAACAACATTATTCCATCATAGTGGAAAGATAACATGTCCTGACTTTCCCTCTTGCACAAGTACAAGCGCATCGCGAACAACATCATTCCACTTGGGGGAATGCTAGTGTGTGCTATATTTCCCTCCTTCACAAGCACAATTCCATCTCAAACAACATTCCACCATGGGGGAAAGCTAGCACATGATAACTTTCCATCTTACACAAGAACAAGTGCTTTTTGAGAAACATCATTCCACCATGGGGGAAAGCTAGTACATGTTAGATTTCCATCTTGCATAAGCAAAAGTACATCTCAAACAATATCATTCAACTATGGGGTAAAGCTAGCGCGTGCTAGCTTTCCCTCTTTCACAAGCACAAGTGCATCTAGAAAAATATCATTCCATCATGGGGGAAAGCTAGCGAGTTCTAGCTTTACCTCTTGCAAAAGAACAAGTGTAACACACCCATGGTGGGGACTCAAATTTTCGCTCTTCTTAGGAGACTCAATATCCTCATTTGGGGTCTCTATTCCATTATGCTCTTCCATATATTTCCAGCGACGATCTCCATGCTCCAAAAATAGCTTAGAGCTGGCAGATATCCTCTCCCAAGTTCTTTAGATTCTTTCATCCCCCTATACTTGCATATGACCGTGGGCTATGACCAGATGCCAAGACAATAGGCACCAAGACGACCACCACAGGAATCCTAAGAGTGGAAAACCTTTGAAGTTCACAATCCAACATCACATGTCCTCATGGATTTTGATGGCCGATTTACTTCGAGACTTCTGCGTTTAGGAGTTTCAAACATTCCTACACCTTTTTCCTCTGAAGTGCTCCGTACTCGAAGTTACAGATCGAGTGCCACTCGTCCCTCATGATCGACTATTATGATCTTCTTCGGGACTTTGGTGTTCAAGAGTTCTGAGCAATCCAAAGCTTTTTCCTCTGAAGTATTCCATACCCGAAGTTCCAGATCAGATGCCACACATCCATATAAATCAACGAATTGGATCCACTTTGGGCGTCCCTCTACTCCGTGTTTCTTTCTACATGCTTCCAATGTATGCAATCTGCGGATGTGTGTCTCTTGCATATCAATGAGTATAAATTACTTTGGCTCTTCAAGATTCGTGAGTTTCAACCTCTCACCACTCACTTTCTCCAAGAGTGATTTCACTTGAATTCGATGATCTGTCAATGCGTGTCTCTCTCAAACCAACGATCACGATTTACTTCGGTTTTTCTCAACTCATGTGACCCCACTTTCCTTCGAAGTGGCTATCTCTTGAAATGGAATATCTGATAACACCTGTCCTCAGCTGATGGATGACTTAGATGAACTCTGACTCTCTGACCTTTGGGAGTTCTTAATCAACACATCCCATTTTCACCCGAAGTTTAGGATCTGGCGACACCTATCCCTGTGGCTTGGACAACTCAGATTTTCTTTGACCCTTTGGCTCGTAAATTTCATTCAAGAGTCCTTTAGATCCTAGTGTGTGCCACTCTGAGAGGGACACCTGGAAACCCCATCACTCGACACATGGGCTCCCACAGGATCGTGACATTGATACTTTCATCCCCACAATCGAATGGTCGTGAGGGATCCCGAAGGATCCTTAGATCCACGGTCCACATCAACTTTGGGACTTTAGGACTTTGGGGGTTTTGGTGCTACCAAACCTCTTTCCTCCCAAAGTGGGAAACACCAGAATGACTATATCATAGATCTGACAGTCGAGATAGTTCTTGGGCATCCTCAGATCTACGACCTAGATTAACTTCGGGACTTCGAGGGGTTTTACCTATCATGCAATGAATGTGCTCGATTCGTCATACCTAGGAAGTCCAAAGGGTGATAAGGGTTAACACCCACATTCTTTCTCTAGATTTGACGATTGTGAAGAACTTCGGCTTCTCCCAAACTAATCTCATCCATTCATCTTGAAAACGAAAGGATGTCTCCTTTTGGGACTTAAATCTTGCTATCCTACCTAAGCTTTACCACCTCCTTAAGTACCTAGGTAATTTGCGCTAATTCTCATGAACTTAATGCTTGTAGAAATCCTCCGTGCAACTCTTGCGCTCATCTATCAACTCTAGAACTAAAGGGGTTCTCAATCCTTGAACACCTCGCAGAGGTTCTGTGCACACATGCACTACCTCTCCTGAGTTTTGACCGATCCCTTCCTTCATAATGGCTGGGAGTGTTGGCATGCACATGTGAGGATATACCCAAAGTCAAGGAATTCACACTTCATTTATTTTAACTAGAGCCACCATAGGGATCAGAAATTTGCGTGTACAAGCCAGAGAATTTCTTATTTTCTTAAATACACAATTGGGAAGAATTGAAGGAATACAGTATAATCATTAAGCAAACATATCCATTCCTGCAACATTCATAGGATATCCAACTTTAATTCACAGTTACCACTTAAATACGCAAGATATGCAATTACTTATGTATTACATGTGGTATCCAACTAACTGACTGTGGGTGTTCGTTCATCCACCCAACCATAGGCTCAGAGGAATTCATTCTTAGCACTTTGGCCACCCCCATGCCAATCCATGATATCACCAGGGAATTTATGCCAATTGTCATTGATCCTTTCTTTTTCACACCTTATACGAGGTTTATTATATGCTTCCTTAGCATCAATCTTGCAGACTTCTGGTAAGGTCTCGTTCTTTGCATACTCTCATATATCTCTCTCTCTGTCATGGCCTCGATGAGGTTTATCAAATGCTTTCTCCACATCAAGCTCGTGGCCTTGTGCTCATTCTCTACTGGAATGTTTTTCACATTCTCCACTCTCCTTGTTACATTCACTCGTGTCACTTGCATGCATATACCTCCTATCCCATTCCTTATGTCAGAAGGAAACTCGAGTCAGCCTGGTCTACTAGACCCAGTGGTACTCTAGGTTGACATTCTACAGCTAGACCATGCTTCCATTCATGGGGGTGGTT